>JAWZYV010010330.1:0-237640 GCA_038373885.1 Cheiracanthium punctorium
TGAATTTATTTCACAACTCTGAATATGAAAAAGATGCATTGGGTATTCGGATATAACATAAAATGATCGACAGCGAATACACACACAACTATGCCCGACTATTAAACGTGGGTCACGTGATAGAAATAGGATATGGGTCGTGGGGGAGAAGAGACAGAATACTCAAATAGACAAAAATAGTGCGAAAATTGAGCTATAGAATCTAGCGAATCGGAAGGATTGATTCGAATGGAGGAGATAACAAATTATTGTCTTGAATGAGTATTTTTGAGCGTAAAAGGATTTAAATCAGCCGATGAGAAATTGATTCAATAAAGGAGTATTAGTTTTAATCAATAGATTTAAGCGTGTAGGTCCCGATTGAAGTCCTATATTTATAACGTACTCAACAAAAGTACGTACTTCGGCTACAACGTACTTTTTATACCAAAGCCAAAAATAAAATATTGCTTAAGAATTTTATTTCCTTGTTCTCGGAAATCTCAGCACCTTCAAAAATACTCGTTGTCAGTTTTCAGATTCTCTAACGAGACGAATTTCACATGAATGAAGGGAGCGATCTTTTATCGTTTTCGCCTGCTAGGTAGGGCTCAGAACAAGACCTGTTTTTAATGTGTCATTCATCCATGTCAATGCCCCTGAAAAACCTATCTATGATGATTCGGATGATAGTGAAGAAGAAATAGAAGAGCCCATACCAAGCATAACCGACTTATTAAATGCTGCCAGCAGCGGATCCAGGGTAGGGGCTAGGGGGCTTCAGCCCCCCCCCCCCAAAAGAGATTGCTGAAGGGTAACAATCTGCTTTATTATATACTTTAAATAGCTAAAATGATCCTATTTTATTACTTAGCCCCTCCCGAAATCATGCACATTGGTTTAGACAAAAATTGATTTATAGTACATTTTAATTGGGTGAAAAATTTTTTTTTAAAGTTTAGCCCCTCCCAAAATAAATTTCTGGATCCGCCACTGAATGCTGCAAAAACATAATCACAATTTTTTTGAATGCCACAGTGATGATACAGAGACTCTACAAAAGTGTATTACGGGTATCCAAAACGGTATTTTTAAAGTAGTATCTGCCCATTTAAAACAAAAGAAAATGACAGATTATTGATCTCAGTAAAATTGTAATAAAGAATTTTCTCCGTCTTTAACTTAAATTTTAAAAAATCAGACTTTATTAAAACGCATTTTACAGTGAAATTGAGAGCCCACTCCCCTTCTTTGTGTCCTATTGAATCTTACCGTCGGTACTGCTTATAACGTACTTCGGTTATAACGTACTCCTTTTTTAGGTCCCGTGAGAGTACGTTATAACCTGTCTACTGTACTTCATGGATAGAATATCCTACATTTTTGCCGCTTGTGCCAATGAAAGACCGAGAGTCACCCACTCTTAGGACACTTTCTTTGTGTTCAAGTTCATCCGATGATAATAATGAATGTTTACAATTTTATCAACAAATCCGTTGCGTAGTTGCATCCGTGTCGAACATTTGTGAGTTACTGGGATAGATTAGATACAGGAAAATGCGAGTCATCCGTCTCGTATAACAGTGACATTCAGAAAATGTCCTATTTAAGACACATTCAGAAAATAACTGTCGCATAATAAGCGAAATTCGCACATGAAACATTGAGTGGATAGGAACACAAGAGCTTTTAAAAATACGTTTATTTTACAGGGTCTATCCAGGAATTTTTTCCAGGCTCCCATTTTTGTGAAAATATCTAATTTTTGTGAATTTCAACTCGTAAAGAATAAGATATATCGTCATAAAAGAATGGATAAAACACATTAAAATGGGTAAAATGCCAATGATGGGCCGTTTCAATCGATTGTATTTTTGTTTAAAAATATAATCCATTGAAACGGGTTGATTGTTGGTTTAAAACGTCCATTCTTTTATTACCAAACGATGATCCTCATTATTAATAAACTTGAAAACTGAAGGAAGCTTGACACAGTTGTTTACGTATGAATCGTTGATAACATAGGACACTCAATTAATACTGTTGCACTATGCACTTTTTACTTTAGAAGTGAATACTGGAATCATACATTTCTGCCATTCAATATTAAATGAAACCGCACGCAGTCCAAATAGTGTTTAGTGTTCCTTCTATTCTGCAAATATTCTCTAAACTCCGACTCTCGTTACTTTTCCTAGGATACACAAGCACTTCTTTCCTACAGTAAGGGCACTTTTTTATAGATCAAGGAAATCTATTATAAAAACCAAGTTCGATCCATGTCATATGGAACTAGTCGTTGCAATTAAGTTTGCAGTAGTCATAATCAGTATATCATTTAACCCTTTAACGCGCAGTGTTCCCCTTTTTTCAGCATTGGGAAAGGGTTGCGCCTCAAAGGGTTAAGGGGACAGCCTACTTTTAAAATGCCCAAAAAATCGATTTTGCGATTTTTATCTCATTAAATAGCTTACTTTATTCTAAAAAGATTGATACCAACCATTTTTCTGTATGACATTTATTTGTTGAGATAAAAAGGAAAATGTAAACGCAAGTTGGGCAGCATGCTGTAGCAACTGCAACTAAGGTTGACACTCAAAGCATAAAAGAGGGAGAATAGAAATGTACAGAATTTAATTTAGAAACTCGAAGAGCCAGAAAAATGCTCATCAGTTCTCAGTTTGAGGCAATAAAAGAAAACGAAGGCATTGTGCATGAAAGCGGAAAATTTTAAATCGAAATTTCATAGAGTGAAATAAAATCAAATTTTTATGTTGCAAAGTAAAAATAAATATATATATGGATATAATTATTAAAATAACTTCAAAACATGTACTTTACCAATATTAATGCCTTTATATCCTAAAAATGTATCTTTTGTTAAGGTATGTACATATATTTTCATATTTACAATTGTCGAGCTTTTCTTTAGACTGATGTTTCTTAAGCCATATTAAAACATATTTTGGGTTAATCATATTAAGTACTCCGTAAAATTATCCTTAAATAGTAAATGTTTCATTAGAAAATGTTTTTAACTTTTAAAAATTAAAATTTATGTTCCAAAACAACAATTTGAACTTTAATTGGCGTTTTCTCAAAACACTATTTTTCAAGTTTGCGCGCATGATATTTTAAAAACTATTTAAGATATCAACTTGAAATTTTTCTCAGGCATTTATTCTAATATAATGAACAAAATGAACTAAAATGAAATGGCTGTGTTTCATAGAAAAAAAGTTATGATTGTAAAACTATCAAAATTTTTATGGTAATTTAAATTTTCAGATTAAATGATTTTTTAAAATTTAAATTATGAAAATAATTAAACCATTTTAGTTTAGATTGTTAATTTGAATGTCTGTAATTTAGAAAAAAATTATGAGGTTCAAAGGAATTCTAATTGAGATATCTTGCGCGCAGTGGGAAAGTACCCTTGAATTTTTTTTTCCAATATTGTGTGATAAAATAATATTTTTAAAATTATCACCTTTATAATAAACTAAAAAAATATTTTTAATCAATAGAGTAATGTCATAGTAGTTAACTGAAAAAAAAGTTATGTTTCTGCATGCATTCATTATTTCTTTAAAAATTATGAAAGTTGATCTAAAATTTATACATTTTCCCATTCTTAAAAGTAGGCTGTCCCCTTAAAAACTGCTTTGAAATAAACGTCCAACACCTCGGTAGGAAGCAAGTGTATTATCAACGTATTGTTCACACTAAGATTCACCCTATAATCCATATCCAGTACTGACATGTTCTACCATGCACATGCAGGGGGTGTGGACAGCAATAGAATATAATAGAAGGGTTAACCAAGGCTAAAAATCAAACATATTACTCCATTTTTAATATTTATAAAAATAATAAAAACAAGGTTTTCATATATGATTTGGATAACCATGCATTATTGCATACCAAGAGTATGAGATACAGGAAATTACTGAAACAATGCTTTTAATTTTATAATAAAAAATATTTCACTTTTCTTTCACCGTACTTTCTGTAACTTGGAGCTTGGAGTACATTTATGAAAAATATATTGACTGATCAGGGGCGTAGACAGAATTCTTTCATGGGGGGGGGGGGGGGTTACGACTACTACAACTCGTATATATGTATACGTGTGTGTGATAATGTAGTGAAGAATATACATTTTGTATGGCAAAAAATTTCTCATGGGGGGGTTATGACCCCCCTAACCCCCCCCCCTTGGCTACGCCCCTGTTCCTGATATTTTTTTGTTTATAAATTGTCTTACTATTTTTTCTATTTTATTATTTGAAATATTTTTTTTTATTCAGGTTTTTTCTATTATTAATTAATTTAATATTTGACGAAGAATATTTCTCAAGTTCTACTTTGCTGTTTTGTATTTCACTTTTTTTAGTTTTACAGCTTTAAAGACTTTTTTCTACACATTCAAATTTTTCTTAGATTTTTCTTAAATTTCTCTTAAATTTTTCTTTGTTTTTTATTGTACTTCGATTTACTTTCGATTGTACTTACATTTTATACTTAGCTTACCTGATAACTTTTTGTTAAAATACTAGATTCTTTTGCTATAGGATTAACCTTAGCAGGGTTCCCGCTAGAGTGCGAGACCGCGAGAATCTCGCATAAATTTCTTAAATCTTGCGCAAAAAATATTGCAGCGCGAGGTATTCTCGCTCAGCAAAATATTCGCCACCTGCGCGAGATTCTCGCACGCTGTTTGAAAGTTTAAAAACGCCAGTTTCAAATACAGAAACTTGTTTTTACTCTACTACTGTCGGATAACGAGCGTGCCGCGGCCGCAATGAAGCGCCCCCTCCCCCTTCCTCTCTTTTGAGTTTCTGTTCAGAGATAACACGGTTAAATCATCCGAATGCAGAGGGAGAATATTAATTAATGCTATCGGCGCGGAGCTGACGTGTTGATTTTTCTCCCCCTGATTGCCACCTGCAAAATGTTTTGTTTTTGTATGTGTGTCCATCGTATATGAGTTTTGAGAGCATTTCATCTGTTTGTTTTTTTATATACCACCACTATTCATGGAATCATTGATAACCTCTGGCAGTTTGAAATTTGGACCCCCCCCCCCTTCCGTTCTAAGTTTAGTTGTCGTTCACAGTAAGAGTTAATCTTTTAAGAAGACCCCCCCCCCAAAAAAAAAAAGAAAATAAAGAAGAAGCTGAAATTTTCCGGTTAAATGCCGGATAATCTAGCTTATATTGTAGTAAGAATTTGAACTTAACTATATCTGTTTTAACTTACACATATTTGTATCTTACCAACTTTGTAGTATAATATAATTTAATATTTATATAAATATATTATATAAATATTAAGTTATTTTATATAATTTTATTATACTAGATAAAATATTATAGTTAATAATTCTTTTGCTTAGTTAAACTGGATGTGATTCTTTGAATAAATTTGAATATTCATTAACTTTGAATATCCATTAACAATTCAAGTGCAAATTTCAGTGCACTTTCAAGTGCAAATTTAAGCAATCTTATTAGAATAGCTGATGGAAATATCAATTTAGAAAGTTTTCCATAGGATCAAGCTGTAAAATTTTTTAATGAACGGAAAAAGCGGCATTATTGAAATTGTACTATAAATAAATAAAATGATGTTAAACATTTTTTATGTTCTCACTTAACTTTCAGAAATCTCACTCAAAATTTTTGGATGGGTGAGAAATCTCCCCCAATTTTTTTTTTTTCTAATGGGAACCCTGAACCTTAGTTTTCTACACTTTCTCTATTTTTCAATTGGTAAATATGACAAGTCTAAAAATCCATATAAAGTATACCCAGACACACTTCGCAGATATTAACGGACCTCAGATATTTTCACATAGTATATTTTATCGCATACCTAAATGTCAAAACTCTAAATACATATCGAACTTTAATACATACATTTTCCCAAACACACATACGTACAGAAAAACACTTAAAATACTGGGGTTAAACGGTTAAAATCTTTGGGGAAAAACACTCATAAAATGTTAACTTATAACAGGATGAGATCGTTTCGACTGATGAATTTTTCAGTCTTCATCCCTCAAAGCCCATCGTCTCACAGAACAGAGGGAACTGAAAAGATAAACAAACAAGAAAGTTGCCACTAGGAAAAAAAGAAAAGGCGGCAAAACCACGGAGATTAAAGGAAGGTGGGGGGAAGGGGATTGGATAAAAAGAAAAGTAAATAAGGAGAAACAAAGATACATAAATAAATAGTAATAATAATAAAAAGAACACAGGAACACAAAAGAAAAACAAAAGAAAACAGAACAAACAAAAGAACAAAGAGCAAAAATAACAAAAACACAAATAATAGGCTAATTAATTTTTTTTAGATGCAAAATCATCACGGGCGGTATCTCTCTAAAAACGTCTTTCTGCCTATTTGTATGGTTTGTGACGCGGCTAAATTACGAGGCGTTTGTTTACATTTCGTTTGGCCGTTTCAGTGCCGAAGAAAAGGAACATATTTTTGACATTGAAACGACCAAACGAATGTAACACTTCGCGAATGAGCTGTAACAGTATGCAAAATAGTTTGATATGCTTGACCTCTTATTATTGAACCCCCTATGGCGTCAATAAGCCAAGCCCCCTTACTTCACTTCACTTCTGTCGCAAGGAGCGCGCTGCTTAATACTAGCGCTGGTAGAGTAGTCTTTTCCAACATTTTGGCCCTGTGTGAGACTCTTCTAAGCCCCCAATACCTCTATCGATTACGAGAAATGATATCGATTACAATGACTGGTACTCATTCCTTAAAAGATGAGGGTACATTAAGTTAAAAACGCAGCCCTCTCGACCTAAACGAAATCAAATGCTAAAAGAATTCAAGAACAACACCCCCGCCACAACTTTTGTCAAAAATGTGGTATAGTAAAAAAAAAAAATAAGGTATGGTAAAAAATATTTGTCATCTCTCTTTTTTGTTGGATTTTTGATACTATTTTAGATAGCTTTAGACTACTTTAGATAGCTTTAAAATGAGGTCTGAATTGCAAGTGAGTTTTAATGACTGATTCATATGGACGCATCATCCAGAATTATGAATCAAAGATTCAAGTACGCTGTCATTACTTTATCATGGAAGAAATTTCAAACTTATTTAGAATGTCTGGCTATAATTAAGACATTTTTATAAATAGTGGATGCATGTAGGCTTACTTTCATATTTTATGCTGACTGGAAACTTAATAATTGCGATTTTTTGTTTACTTATAATATTGACTGCACATTTCATCAAAATGGATAAATACGTATAAGTATATATACTTTTAGAAAGTGATCGTATCAACCTTTCAAGTATATTAGGCAAGTTGGAGTGTATAGGCTGATTATTTTACCAACTATGCGAAAAATGCTATGCCCCAGCTCTGGAATTTTTCGCATAGTTGGTAAAATAATCAGCCTATACACTCCAACTTGTCTAATATACGTATAAGTAATTAAATCATGAATATTTCATGTTTTTTCTTAAATAAATTAATATTTATAAATAAAATTTTCGTCCGTTATGAAAAATGCTTCTGTCACCGTAAGGTATGCTATGCGAACGTCCATGAAGGATCTTCTGGAGCGATTTTGCTCCTACAACGCTGGTTCTCAGCGGAGCATTCAAAGATCCATGTTCAGAAACACCCTGGTCACAAGCCTCTCTTTTTCCTAGTGTGAATGAACAGGTTAAACCCCGGTTTCCGATTCAATAGGAAACCCATATCTGATAGACTAAAACGAGAGGGGGGATAAGCAGGCTTCACTCTAATTATCCCGTCCCCAATTGAAACTAATGAATTCACTCTTCCGCACATTGGGGCCGCTTCATTAGATTAAAATTTTATTTGCGCACCATGTCCCGAGTTCTGCATCCTTTCTAACAAAATTCAATGTCATTTCAAAAGCAAATGAAACTCCCATCCACCATACCTATAACATGGACGCAGTTCCGCGAAGCAATCAATATGTAAATACAAATATTTTTCGTTGTCATGTCAGATTATATATACATTCAATCTGATTCAATCAGATTCAATCTGAATTTTCGTCACTTCAAATGCACCGATGAGTTAATAGGGTCACTAATATATATATATACTACAGTGGCGCAAACAAGGGATGGGTCGAAGGGATCCGGACCCCCCCCCCCCCAGCCAAAAATCCTGTGTGCGCTCCTGATGTACTAATATGGAAATATGTAACTAATTGTTGTTGCTAATATTAATTTTCAATAAAATAGTATTCATGTTACTAAAAATAGGGAAACAAAATCTAACTCCTTAATTTTGAGAGACTCGCGAGACGAGACAGAGATTTACCACTGCGAGACGAGACAGCCCTGTTTCTCGTCTCGCGGCAATCCCTAGACGATATTTCGATGTGAATGTGCGAGACGGTACGAGACCTGGGCTATTTCTGGTCTCGCAGGGTCTCGCGTTCTTCTCTAGTTATTTTACAGAATTTTAATGATCCTATACCTTTTAAACACCCATTTCTTTTGAGTGTTTTTTGTTAACGTATTTGATAAAGATGTGCGATAAATTGTAATATTCTTCTTGTGTCATTATGAAATTTCTGCTATCTTGACATAGAAAGTTAATTTTAGGTACGCTTTAACGTACATACAGTCGAACCTCGATTTAACGAATTTTTTTTTTTCTGTCCTGACAAAAAGGGTGCTAAAATGCTCTGATTGAACTAATTTTTAGATTTGATTGCACGAACCACCATTGCTGAAATAAAATTCGCACATAAAACTAAAACGTGCATTTTTCGACCACAAAATGAATATCGACCAAGAGCTTTGGAAAGTCAAAACAAAGCCACAAAAACAAAGCACAGTAGACACCGGTTATAGCGTACTCTCACGGGACCTAAAAAAGGAGTACGTTATAGCCGAAGTACGTTATAAGCAGTACCGCCAGTAAGATTCAATACGACACAAAAAAAGAAGTGGGCTCGTCCTTTCATTGTAATAGGTGTTTTAACAGGTCTGATTTTTTAAAAATTTAAATTAAACAGAGAAAATTCTTTATGACTTACTATTTTTGCTGAGATAAATAATCTGTCGTTTTCTTTTGTTTTAAATGGGTAGATGCTACTTTAAAAATACCGTTTTGGATATCCATAATAGACTTTGTAGAGTCTCTGCATCATCCATTCGGCATTCAAAAAATCGTGTTAATGTTTTTGCAGCATGGAATGCGTCGGTTACGCTTGGTATAAGCTCCTCTGTTTCATCTTCACTCTCATCCGAATCATTATAGATAGGGCTTTTCAGGAGGCATTTATACTGGGTTGGTGAATGACAAATAAGAAACAGGGTCTTGTTCTTAGCCCTACCTAGCAGGCGGAAAAGACAAAAGATTCATGCGTCATTCATGCACAATTCATCTCGCTAGAGAATCTGAAAACGGAAAACGAGTGTTTTTGAAGATACTGAAATTTACGAGAACGAGGAAATAAAAATCTTAAGAAGAGAAACATTTTATTTTTAGCTTTGGTATAAAAAGTACGTTATAGCCGAAGTGCGTACTTTTGTTAAGTACGTTTTAACCGAAGTTCAATAACATTATAAATATAGGATTTCCATCGGGACCTGGCTTCCAGGTACGTTATAACCAATAGTACGTTATATTCCAGGTACGTTATAACCGATGGTACGTTATATCCCAGGTCCGTTATAACCGGTGCGCACTGCATTATCAAGGATTTCTTTCCAAAGAGCCAATAAGTATGTATGTATTATGTATTAAGTCAGCGTTTCTCCACCTGTGGGGCGCGACCCCCAAAGGGGGCGCATTGCGTTTGCAGGGGAGGCGCGCGGAAAAATCCAAGAGCAAGAAGTGATGCATGTTTAAAAAAAAATCATCTTATTGACTCTCATTTTGACTCAAAAATAGATCCATTTTCGCAGAAAATGTTCATTCAAACTTTACTGATAACAATATTTTGTAGAAAATTCGACTCCATGTTCATTGTTAAATGAGCTGTATGCTGAAAAATATGAGAGGTGGGCGCCCTCGTCAGTTAGCCTTTGTTGGGGGTGCGCGACGTTAAAAAGGTTGAGAACCGCTGTATTCAGTTTTAAGAACCAGTAACATTAAAGAATTGAGATCATCTTAAAGTGGATCTCCTAACGTATCACTTATCCTTTTTAAGCTCGCAGTCAACCATCCTCATTCTTTTTTTCGTATCAATATCTAAGGGTATTTTGCATGGATATTTTTATACCATACTTTACAAAAATGGATATTCGATTGGACGAACCGATGTGTGGGTCTCAATCCCGAGGTTCGACTGTGTATACACACGCAGTAGCCAATATCTTATAAAGTAAATAATAAATATGCAGATACTAACATAATATATATATATTGATCTCATATCTCATGTTAGTTGAGAACAGCTTTTTGGTGATACATCAATAATATCAGGTTGTAACGAAAGTTTCCGCCCTATCTGCCTGAAAAACTCACTTCTAACTCCTTAGATAACTGTTTTTGAACTTTCGGTACCCAACCTGCACAGTGTCCCATGATACAACCATAGTACTTAAAGCTGTACTCATAATTCGTTGATATTATGTAACTGACATTTTGCAACACAACTGGAAGTCAAGGATGGTTCTAATCCTCTAGAGGGATCGTTCCATTTGGGACCCCTTATACTGACTGATAACTCTATTTTTTACAGATTTCACAACACAGTGTTATAAAGTAAGCCTCTTTCTTTCCAATGCCAAAAATCGTTTGACAAAATAGGAGCCAATACGCCAACGCGAACTGTGCGCTGACGATGTTTGCGGTGGCGGGAAACTTTCGTTACAACCTAATACTTTCAGGTATCCAAATGCGGAAGAAAAAGAGGCGAGAGAGTGCCGAGGCGAGAAAATCCGACCTGCAAACATTGCATACAGAAAAAGAAACGAGAGTAGCAGAAGACAGGAAAGGGCCCGTCAAACAGATCGAACATGGACAGAACAGCCTGGACTGCCTTTATAGAAGATGATTAACAGAGATTTCACCAGAATGCAGAATACCGAAGGAAACATTTTATAGCTCATTCAATGGACATTTGAAAAAAAGATAAATCCCTGAAATTCCGTTACGTTGCAGTAAGCGCAAGATGAAGGTGAAGTACGAGAGATGTTCTTGAAAGTCTGGGATATAACGGGAACAAAGTATTTAAAGCAGATGATACAGACATACTTTAAATTCGAGCACATAAATGTTCTACCCATGGCAAAAACCAGTTGCGTAGCCAAAAATTTTTCATGGGGGGTGGGGTTACGACTACTTCAACTCATTAATATGCATAGGTGTGTGTGATAAGAGATCCATAATCCATAAGATAATCCATATCCAGTACTGACATGTTCTACCATGCACATGCAGGGGGTGTGGACAGCAATAGAATATAATAGAAGGGTTAACCAAGGCTAAAAATCAAACATATTACTTAATTTTTAATATTTATAAAAATAATAAAAACAAGGTTTTCATATATGATTTGGATAACCATGCATTATTGCATACCAAGAGTATGAGATACAGGAAATTACTGAAACAATACTTTTAATTTTATAATAAAAAATATTTCACTTTTTTTTTTACCGTACTTTCTGTAACTTGGAGCTTGGAGTACATTTATGAAAAATATATTGACTGATCAGGAGCGTAGCCAGAATTTTTTCATTGGGGGGGGGGGTTACGACTACTACAACTCATAGATATGTATAGGTGTGTGATAAGAGAGAGAAGAATATACATTTTGCATGGCAAAAAATTCCTCATGGGGGGAGGTGAGCCTCCCTAAACCCCCCTTCCCTGGCTACGCCACTGCCAACAGTCCAAGAGGAAGGAGATAGATTCTTTTTCAAGTTTCCCCATTCAATTGCAGTGTTCGAAAAAAAAAATATGGAGTGCCTCCACTCGACTTTCTGGACACTCACGATTAAGATTATTGCCAAGCATTTAATTAAACGCTAGCGCACTTTCAAGAATGTCTCCCCATAGGCCATAATGTAAAAGAAATCTTGGTCGTAGCCCTGTAGAAAAACTGTGAGTCCTATACACACCAAATCAATACCGGTCTTGCGACGGTGGTTTAGAACCTATAGACCCAATTTGGAGTTCCATGGAATGGACCGTTTTAAACGCCAGCGCACTTTCAAGAATAACCAACCCCAGAAGCCATAATGCAAAAGAAATCCTGGTCGTAGCCCTGTAGATAAACTGTAACCCAAACACCTAAATCAATACCGGTCTTGCGACGGTGGTTTATAACCTATAGACCCAATTTGAGCTCCATCGAATGCCCAGTTCAGGAGCTATCGTGTTCACTCACATACACACAAACACACACACACACACACATCTCGTAAAAGTAGCATCCATGAATCCAGAAGACCTCAAAACGTGTCCATACACCCAAATCTCGAAGTCCATTTTTTTTTTCATGATTGCAATGCTTTCCTTACAGAGTACATGTTCGAAAAATAAATAAGTTACTTTATTGGATGAGTCATCCTTCACTATTTGAAATTCATTCCATTTCTTATACTGCACGCAACCTCTGTTACTCAGTATAACTTCTCTTGTACTAAAAACTTTCTTTTTCTGGCAACTCTTGCAATTAGCCCATACTTGATAGCAAACAATCAGACCCCGATTACTTTTACAAATACACATCATAAAATTAGGCATAAGGTATTATAAGGAGAGAGCCGTACGAGTTTTGTTATAAGTATATTACAAAGTATCTTAATAATTATTGACAATATTTTTTTATTAAAAATAAAATATTTCGGACAAAGAATATTAAAGGTAATGCATGAAAAAGTATGTATTGATTGAAATATAAGTACACTCAATTGAGTAGAGTTTGTTCAATAGAGGTTACAATTTTGAGATCGAAGTCTATTTCGAAAGCCCCCATTTTCCTTTTTACAGTCGATTTTTCTGAGCTGGACAGGATTTTGTCTATATAAGTGGTGGCCAGGGGTCGATATTCGACTATCCTTCATTCAATTTTTAAGTTTGAACGTTATCGAGGTACTTTTTGTCAACGATAATATCTCTATAATCATTGTATATAATTTGTCTGAATTTTGTGTTATTACGTCATCTGCGAGGGAGTACAAATACGTCATGATGCATTCGTTTCTGAGTTATTCGAAAAGTGCGTGAGTGCTTGCCAGACAAAAATAATAGATCCAGTTTCATGATGCGAAGCTTCATAAATCATACTATCCATTAAATTACACAGATCAATTAAGTCATAAAAATTTCATTTTTGAAATACTTTGTTGTAACCCAAAGTTGTTACTTAAAAACTGACCCAATGGAACCACCGCACGACTTGAGGCAAAATATTGCGTGCCAATTTACTTCTGTAATTTTTTTACAGTGCATGAACATATGACAGTAAAGCACCGTTTATAAGTCTTTCGAGGGACCGTCCTAAAACGACGTATAAATGAAAAGACTTAGGGTCATTCCGGGAGAGTCGCCGCATCCGGGACAGATGCCGCACCCTTTGTATTTCTTGTAAGGGTCGGTAGATGGCAGTCACACGAACAGTATAGGCAGTAGTGTAGCCAGGATTTTTATTTCGGGCAGGACTGGGTATCAAATTGTATGCTAAAGTTCAATTGTAAGACAAATATCAAATTGTAAGCTAAGTAAAGTGTCCCATTTCGAATGGGGGGCTGCCCCCCCCTCAGCCCCCCCTCGCTGGCTAATCTAATCTATCTTTAGTCTAATTTTATATATAAGTATTTGATACTTATAGATACGTATCAAATACGTCCCGTGCCCCAGAAAAGTGTCCAACTTGGGAGGTTCCACTAGTATGATTAGGGATGGACGCGAGACGAAAAATTGCCGTCTCGCGTCTCGCAAAACAGCCGAAAAGCTTGTCTCGTCTCGCAAAAATCCCTATATCATAATGTTAAAAATGTTTGTCTCGTCTCGCAAAAAAGCTGTAAATCTCTGTCTCGTCTCGCAAAAAGTCGTCTCGCGTCCATCCCTAAGTATGATGATTTTCTCATATTTCTATTGATAATAAACGCAAAATTTATAAAGTTTAATCATTATTATTAAGGTTAAAAACCATAGTGCTTAAAATCGCTTACTTTTTCACACTTTTTTTCTGATGGAAGTTTTAAAAAGTTTTTTTACACTGCAAAAATGTAGGGATGGACGCGAGCCGCGGGAAATCTCGCTTTGTCTCGCGTTCTCGTCTCGAATTGCGAGACGAGACAGGCCATTTTTTTCCGAGACGAGAAAGGAAATATTTTGCGAGACGAGACAGTGTCGTCTCGCATAAATTACGATACGAATTACTTTTCAATCAGAATTACAGCGCTGGATTTGAGGAGGTCTATGCCATCCTGAGAAGGGAGGGTATACTTTAATTTAGGTTTGAGGCCTGTACCGTTTGACTTGCGTCTCCTTTGCTATCGTTCCTGGTATAGCTCTCTACAATACACACAAACATGTAACATTAGGGCACAAACATGTACACAACCAATGTACACAACGAAACATGTACACAACCAATGTACACAACCAAACATGTACACAACCAATGTACACAACCAAACATGTACACAAACATGTAACATGTAACATTAGGGCAGCACGAGGGATATACAAAACACACAGAGGAGACGATGTAGAAAGAAACTGGAAAAAAGAAAGAGAAACAGGAAAATAATAAGTGAACAGAGGAAAGGCGGTACGGTATGTCCAAAGCCTGACCCTATTCAGATGGGGCCCAGGGACACTCACTTTGGGGCCCCTTTTACTATCGCGAGCATTTTAACCCTTTTTGACCACTGTTGAGTTTCGCAATGCAAAGCTTTCTTAAGATTTCCTAAACTGAATTTTAAAGTAACTGACCTATATTTGAGCAAGATTATACATTTATAAATTATTTTATTTTAAAAATTGTAACCCATTTATTTGTATCATTGGCTCACATTATAGGACACTCCTGTTGGTACTAATGAAATTTCATTTTAAGAAAAGATAAAACTAGAGTATAATACGTCTATTATCCTTATAAAAGAAAATGTTGATATTTTTAATCATTTATGCTTAGTGCCTTTCCGTTTAAGACGTTTTCTACTTAAAATCTTGGATCTAATCTGGGAAAACGTCTTATAACACACTCACGCGTGTACACTGACGCAGTTCCGCAAATAAATAAATAAAAAGAAATATTTTTTCGGTGTCATGTCAGATTTTATATACGGATTCAATCCGAGTTTTGATCACTTCAAATACACCTATGAGTTAATAGGGTAACGAACATACAGTCGAACCTCGATTTAACGTACTTTGATTGAACGAATTCTCCGATTGAGCGAATATTTTTTCTGTCTCGACAAAAAGGGTGCTAAAATGCTCTGATTGAACGAATTTTCAGCTTGGATGGAACGAACCACCCTCGCTGAAATAAAATTCGCGCATGAAACTAAAACTTCGAATGTTTCGCACACAAAATGAATATCGACCAGGAGCTTTGGAAAGTGAAAAACAAAGCCACAAAAACAAAGCACGACCGAGGATTTCTTTCCAAAAGGCCAATAAGTATATATGTATTAAGTTCTAATAACAAGTAACATTAAAGAATTTAGATCATTTTATAGTGGATTTCCTAACGTATAACTGATCACTTTTAAGCTAGCAGTCAACCGTCATCATTCTTTTTTTCTTATCTATATCTAAGGGTATTTTGCATGGATATTTTTATACCATACTATATACAAAAATGGATATTCGATTAAACGAATGGCTTCGATTGAACGAACCGATTTGGGGGTCCTAATGCATTCGAGGTTCGACTGTATGTACTAATAGGGTAATATGTATATAACTAATTGTTATTGTTATTATTAATTTTCAATAAAATAGTATTCATGTTATTAAAAATGGGGTAACGAAATCGCCGTCCTTATATTTGCGAGACGTCTCACGCGAGACGGGACAGGCCATTTCTCTGCGAGACGCGAGACATCCCTGTTTCTCGTCTCCCGTACACCCCTAAAAAAAGTCTGTCCAATTTACGGAAAAATACTGTCAGCCAGTACGCGGTATGTTTTACAGAAGTCTTCCGTCCATTTTACAGATTCTCAGTTCAGTTTATTTTACAGCAATCTTCCGTATGCGGAAAAAATCGCTGAAGACTTCTGTAAAACAAGCGAAAATAAACTGACGTCCTGACTGACAGTTTTTTGCTGTCCGTTTGACAGACTTTTTTTGGCAGTGTAAAGCTGGGTGAAATGTCCATCTCCGTGGGATCCGTTCATTTCAATCCCGAAATCCCGCGCATCGAAAGGCACAGAGGGATTGGATTTTCTAATATAGATAGCCCTCACTATTTTATGTCCCTGTATACTGGACTGTATCTGCAAGTAGTCAGTGCCCCGGGCCTGGCCCCGATTACCACACAGGCCAACTAGGCCACGCACGGCCTAGGGCCCCCAAAATTAATAAAATAGTTCAAGTTCTATTCCTGAAAAATTGAGTTATGCGCTCAATTCTTAACGCTAATGAAAACAGATAAAGCGATCCTTTTGACAACACATTCCGCTGAGCAAAAGGGTTTGTTTACACTCTATTCAGGCATAAAAGAAACGTCCTATTAACACCCCAAGAATTCCAATAAAGGGAGTATTCACTGACGTGACGTCATTTGATTCTAAAGCATAACTTCTACATTAAATGCTAAAAATTTGTGAACTTTAAGTTAAATCTTTTTGTACAGGAGAGAGTTTGCAGCTAAAGCACCCCACCCCCTTATGTGTGAAACAGGCGCGTAGCCAGGAAAATTTTTCGGGGGGGGGGATATGAACTTATATGTGTATAAATAGACGGAATTTCATCACTCATCCAAAAATTTCGGGGGGGGAATATCCCCCCGGCTACGCCCCTGGTGTGAAATTGCGAAGAAATACTGGTATCTCTGGTATGACCCACAAGAAATGACTGCACAAGGGCCCCGCAAAAGTGCTCGGCCTAGGGCCTCCGATTGTCTTAGTCGGGCTCTGCCCCGGGCCAGGGCACCCCAAGCGCGGTCCTCGGGGCCCGGTGTCACGCTTACTTATGCATTCGGTGGCTGCTACCGGTGCGGCAGCTAAATGGCAGCCTTCTTTTTTTTGTAACCGACGCACCTCATGCATAATGGAACGACGCTCACACTCGCAGGGGAACTTAAATAGAAAATCCAAGCATTCCGCGAGCCATTAGCGGAGGCACCATTTCGCCACACACTCCCGTGGCCTCGTCTTTCGAAAAAAAAGAAAAAAATACAAAAACATCTCTCTTCCATTTTCGCAACTCGTGAGAAGAACGCCCGACTCGCCGCGGAAAGGGATGCCACGCATACTAATGCTCCGGCAACGAGAGTAGTAGTAGTCAACGCGGCATACTAATGCACCGAGCGGCGTCGGAGAGTCGGCCACGCCCACCGAGAGACACGGCGCAACGCGATGGGTCGACACCCTCTGCGGGAGAAGGCGGGGCCTCACTCCCGGCCGCCAATCGGGAGACGGGAGCGAACGGAGAAATAGGGACTTCGTTGGTTGGCGATTCGCTTCTTTTTTTATTTTCTTTTTTTAGGATATTCTAATTTGCGTTTCGAAGGGGGCGTGGGACATCGAAAGGGGCCGTAGAGGGTGATGGGGCGTCCGGTATGTGTAAAGGGGGGAAGGGGGCAGGACGATCCAGAGAGGGAATGTGTCGAGGGGTTGCGTTCTTTGCTTAACTTAATTTCGTGATTCGAGTGACATTCGGACTTCGTTGAAAAGAATCATCCTAAAATGGCAGCTTTCGACAGGAGCGACCTTCTTTCCGCACAAATGCTTGAATGTCCGTGTTCTCCGAAACTAAATAACTTGTGTGGGGACATTTCGAAGGATCCTTTTCTGTCACTGTACCCGCCATGCCATGGCTCAGATGACTGCTTCATGGCAGTGACAGATTGAACTCGAGAGAATCCAAAGGCGCAGTTCCATTCGGAGGCTCCCTCCCAACCAACACCTCCTAGATAAGGAAAGCCTTACAACTCCTGTCACCAAGCTTTGACGTCATCATTAGGCCTCCATTTGAAAGTTTTATTTTCACAAAATAAAACTATAAAAAGTTTCTGGTGAATTTACTCATAACAATATGATTTTAATAATTTGAGATAAAAATATAATTTTGTATGAGAAAGGTATTTCCATTTTAATTTTTTATTTAAGATATTTTCTAATATTTGTAGCATTCACCAGAAATTTTAAATAGTTTTAATTGTTGGAAATAAAACTTTTAAATATTATACAACCCTCTCTTGTTTCGAGACATATTCCGAGCTAGCCGAAATCGGAGAAGCTATACGAAATAATTTTACGCGTGACTTCATTTTTCCCTCAGAGATTATCCATTTAAAGCGATTTATTGAACGCGTGAAAAGAAAACAGTCTCCCGCTCTAAAATTATCTCTCTGGTTGCATCATAGTTGAATCGAAGGCTCTTAACCTAATCGGGTGTATAAACGTGTTCTTTTTAAACTGGTGACATCAAAAATACGTCACTCTCACTAACGTGAATGATGGAAAGCAGAAACATGACTCTCACACGTTGTCCATTGATCTAATTTTATCGGATAGTGTTGTGTACGACATCACAAAGAAAAAAAAATTCCTTTAGAAAGGTTTTTAATTAAAAATTAAAAAAAGTAATTAAAAGTTTAAGATTCTGTTTCTCGGGTCAGGTACACATTATCGAACGGATGGGATTACACACAGATTCTAATTTTCAGAGCTCTGCGTGCTGCAGATTTGTCTGAAGATGACAACACGTACAGATTTACAAGCATTCACTTTTATTACCATAGAATATTTTTTTAAAGAACAGCTCTCTCTCTATTACTGCCACTTAAGCTGTCAAATTCAACAATGAAATGGAAGCTGAGTTAATCTTTACAGTTGTCAGTTTACGAAAATGAAATACATATCTCTCTATTCTAAAAAAAAGGAACGGCCGCTGTCAAGAGCTTGTTGGGTTATCTTCTCCTAAACCGCGGGGATTTGAATTTCGAGAAGGATGTCCAAGGATTTGGAAAATTCCGAGGAACCTGATAAGCTGATTTAAATTTCGAAAATCGAATTATTTTAGAAGATATTAATAAAAAACTGAAAAAATAAAACATAATGGTTGCCAGATGTGGCATAAAATCATTCATTCCTTTGCAACAAAGCCATTCCAAGTACGTAGAATCGCATGAAATGGACAAACATGAAATAGAATAACATCCATTTTACGCCAAATTAAAAAGTACAACTCAAAGTGTGTTACACTCAATTGTAACCGATTTTAAAAGCGCCCTCTTGGCATTAGGTACGATCTGGCAAAAGGGTATCTTTCCAAGCAGGGTGGATCGAAACCGCGAGTTCAGAAATGTTAGAACCCACTATCTTGAAAATGAAATTAATAAAAATGCAGATTATTTTAAAGCCGGTTCGGTCCACCTGGAGTATTGCTACCGGTAGAAATATTCGGTGGCGTTCACTATGCCATTATAGCAGTAATAGTACACTTTGGATATTGGCCAGCGCGGCGAGAGGATAGAATTCGTGGTGCTCAATACGCCCATCTGCAAAGGGTTGTGTATATGGATAATGGTTTTCCGGGAACCTTCCAGGAGCACTCATTATAGGTTGTGAGCCTGTGTCCATCGCCCAATAATGAAATGTCGCCATGGATGGCAAGCTATCCTAGCTGTTCCGTGGTTTTTATCAAAGAAAACGTATGAACTACTGTTTTCTTAGAGCTCATTATTAACTATATGCATATACGCAAGTCGCCAAATCATGAAAACTACATGATACTTGTTTTCTAATTTTAATTCACGCTTTCTTTAAGGCCAGAATGACCCAATCCTTCCCTTGTTTAGAAAACGCAAACAAACAATGCCGTAATGCCGGAGAAAACTTCACGAACGGCCATTTAAATTCAAAATGTTGTTCTACTTTTAAATTTGTAATATGTCTCCTAATTAATATTTTTTTGTCGTTTAATTTTCTAGGAAGGCCTAACTGTGCATTTTTAAATAAATAAATAATCATTCAATTTACAATTATTCAATGTTCCCGTTGCCACTTCAAGGTTAACACAAAGAATGATAACGAAATGTGTAATAATCATAAGTAATTCATAAGTAAATTACTGAAAATTCTGACTAACAGGTTTCAGGATGCGATAGTGAAAATACGTAAACTTAGATTTTTATCAGGGGCTACTCCTCAGTTAATTGGAGATTATGCGGAAATATTACGTGCGTGAAGTATATTTTGCTTGTGAATCTGATTTTTCGACTGAGTTTTAAACTCGTTCCATCAAAATGACGTAGATCTCACTTACGAAAACTGGGAGTCACGTTTGAAAGTAGTTTTATTTTTTTCAGCTCACAATTATTCAATGTTCCCGTTGCCACTTCAAGGTTAACACCAAGAATGATAACGAAATGTGTAATAATCAGCTATTGAATTCAAAATCCATCTTTAATTAAAAAATTTTTAATTTATATTCTCCCCCGTTTTCTTTTAAAAGAGCGCGAAACGAATGTTTCGTCTTTTGTCAAAATATCAAAAAGTTAAGACGGGTAGAAGTATAGATGCAGGAATTTAAAAATTATTTTACGAAAACTTTCGTAAAAAGTGATGTTTCTTTAAAAAATTCTTAAAAATTTGCAAATTTTGTTACATAGTCAGAGCAAACTGCTTTTAAAAGAAATATTTTCTCCTTATCCAATGGTTTGAATGGAGTTTTACTGCAAGTGTCACTACCGACTTTATGACGTACACGCTTAAACCAAACGAGCGAAATTCGATCCGTCGGAGCGATTTTTGAGCCAGTTTTCAAAAATGAGCTTCTCCTTTGGGAGCGTTTATCGATCCCAAGAGCGGAGCGGAATATAACAATAAGCGAGGACGGAAGTTCTCAGAAAAAAGACTACTTAAAGGGCACTTTCGCGGAAAAACCGGTCGGTTACCATGGTAACGGATCGCTCCGCAATGTATCGTTTTTTACGCTCTTTGGGTTTAAGCGTGTATTAAGCGAGGGGGGGATGCGAAGAATTGCACAAAACATTCAATTAAAAAAATTAAAAATTGTGATTCGAATTCCAAAATAAACTATAGAAAATATCCATCAGGGATAGCAGGGGTGTATTGAAGGGGGGGGGGTTGCCGAGAGATTTAAAATAAATAAACTTTAGAACGTAGTAAACCGATTCTAGTTAGGATACTTTTTTCCGATTTCGGATGACTCCGGTCAAAATAGTTGAATTTCTAATCTCTGTGATAGTTTAAAAACAATCGGAAGGTTTTGTTGTTTCCATACAATATTCGTCCGGATAATGTTTTCCAGCAAAGCATCATCATAAGTTCAAATTAAGTCAAATGTATTTACTTAACCCTTTACATTATACCGTGTTGCAGCACATATAGAGTGTTTCTTCTTACGTCGACCTTACAAGAATGTGGATGATTTTTTAAAAAGAAGTCCTCAAACACTACAGTAGTTCAGAAAGTAGTTCAGTAGTACAGAAGTTCGGCAAACACTGCAGTAACACTTTGGTAGACTACATATCTCTTTTCGAGTCACGCAAAAACAAAAATAGCAGTCTTATTGTACCAACCCACAACCAGCACACACCCACCAACACACGTTTTGGTCAATCCATTTTAACATGGAATGACAAAACTGGAAAATAAAAACTTTCAGCATGTTTATCATCTGTTTCTGCTCACTGCAGTATTTTTTTAAATAAGTTGTTGAGGTATAAACAGTTGAAAACAAACGTAATAATTCTATTATAGGATACTAAAACTTCTATACTGTATATTTAAGACACGAAATCTTTTATACTGTATTTCGAATTTTGCATATAAAATTAGCTGCGTACCCGTTCTTCGTACGGCGGAATTCAAATGTCTTTCTTATTCATATAAGTGAAATGAATTCCAAATGTTTATACAAAATTTCAAAATAGGAGAAATTCTTGGACTCGGGATACAAACTTTGCCTTACAGACACTTACTTGAGAGGGTAGATATCGTAATTACAAAATGATAACACAAAAACTATGTATTATTTGAGTTTAAAGAGAACAAACATAATTTTTTTTCTTTCTTAAGAAATTGCTCATATTTTCGAAGTGCTTCCTCAGGATAAGCTTTTGTCATTCTGAGTTAAGTTCTAAAATAACGTCCCATGTGTAGACAACTGTTTTATTGTCTTAAATTCTTAAAGCTTGAACGATGTGTAACCTCAGTCAATCTGTAGAACACAAAATTGTGTTGATATCACAGTCATAGAAATATCAACACGAAACGCTTATTGTTTCGGGAACTCTTTGGCTAAATCATGGCTGTCGTCAAAGTAAACCCTAGTGAACTCCTTTTGTCCGTAAACCCTAAACAAGTTCATGATGTCATTTGAAATTCGTGACATCGAAATGAAGTCAAGATCACTTACGATTAGAAATTAAAATTAAAACTAATCTCATATCCATCATAACTGTTACAGAACAACAGAATCCATTACCAAGCATGTATTTAAGGGGGAGTGGGTTCCAGTCTTCCTCTCCGCTCTCGAAATTCCAATTTTTGTTAACAAAATGATCACGATGAGGTCTTTTCGCGAAACATTCTGCATTTCCATCGTTTGGACCCCCTCCGAAATTGTTTTCCGAGTACGGCCCCGTCGATGACTACCCCTTTAGCTGCCAATGTCAACAATGAAATGAAAAAAGCTAAGCTAATTTTTAGAGTGAGCTCAGGAAAACATTCAGGCATTTTTAGATTTCTTAGTTAAGGAAAATACAAATGCATATTATGAAATCCTTTTACAGGAGTTATAAAAATTCTTATTCTCCCTGCAGCTATTTTGCAGTTTTTCCTTTGTATGTCTGGTAACAGGTCTTTCAATTCACCCGAAGCTGCACATGCGAACTACGCTCTTACCCATAGCAGATGCAACCAGTGGCGTAGCCAGAAATTTTTCATGGGGGGGGGGAGGGTTACCACTACTGCAACGCACATATATGTATACGTCTGTGTGATAAGGGAGTCAAAAATATACATTTTGTATGGCAAAAAATGGCTCATGACGGGGTTGTGACCCCCTTGGCTACGCCACTGGATGCAACGATGTTTTAGCCACCTATAGATACTTTTCATTTAATATTAATTCATGCTTTCATTTACTCCAGAATTGTTCGATCCTTTCTTTGCTAAGAAAACATAGAAAGTTTTGTAAGAGTCGAAATCTTCACGAATCCGCTGTTTTGTATAATAAAATCCAAGATTAAACAAAGTTTGTAGCGGACTGGCTAATGGACGTAGCTTTGTGAACTCCGATATGAGTCTTTGGATCGCATAGCGCTGAGGAGGGTGGTCGCAGACCACCCTCCGTATCCATATTTGGATACGGCTTCACTAGGATAGGTCCTACCGGACACACACCACCTCAAAGTGATTTTTTTCGAAAATCGAATCAGAAAAATTTTTATTAGGTTTTTTGCGATTTTTGGCATTTTTTCTTCTTTATATAATACAACACCTAATTACACTTACAATAAAACGGTGTTTGCAACATCGGACAGAAAAGAAAATTTTCTTTTGAAAATAGTTTGTTCTGACTCTGTAACATAATTTTCAGATTTTTAAGAGATTTTTTAAAGAACGGATCACTTTTGACAAAAATTTTCGTAAAATAATATTAAAACTGCTGCATCATTAATGCTATCCGTCATAACTATTTTTAATTTTTCACAAATGACGAAACATTCATTTCGCCCTCTTTTAATTAAGAAACGCAGAAAAAATATTAATTAGAAGATTTTTTACGAATTTTTAAGTAAAGGAGCATTTTGAATTCAGTAGTTGCTGCTAAAGGATTTCGTTATCATCCTTGACATTAAGTTTGCTATTTTGTCGGTTTAGCCACGAAGTGACTTGTAAAACATAAATAAATAAATAAAGAATGCTTTAAGAGAGGTGACTCTCCCGAGCATTGGCGTAGCCAAGGAGGGGGATAGGGGGGTCACAACTCCCCCTCCATGAGAAATTTTTGTCATACAAAATGTAAAATCTTTAATCCCTTATCACACACACGTATGCATTTACGTGAGTTGCAGTTGTCGTAGCCCCCCCCCATGAAACATTTCTGGCTACGCCACTGCCCCCCGAGTTTTCCTATGTGGGATCTACGTCATTTTGATGTAAAGAGTTTAAAACTCCTTTCAAAACTCAATTAGAATAACAGATCCTAAACGAAAAAATACGCCTTGCACGAAATAATTATGCATATTCTTCAATTTCCGATTAACTGAGAAGAAATTGGTTCAATTTAAGAATTTTCACTCTCGCATCTTGAAATCTATGGGTGAGATTGTGTTTTGTTTTTTTTTGTAATTTTGTTAAATAAAATGCATATTTAGGCGTTCATTCAAACGAGAAAGAAATATTAATTAGGAGACTAGAAATTGACACATTTTGAATTTTATTAGTTGATTCCTCAAAGTTTTTGACGACTTTATATATATTTTTAATTCGGGGAGGGGGGAGGGTAGCAATGAAAGGATTGAATAATTCTGCTGTAAAAGAAAGCATAAATTAAAATTAAAAACAAGTATCATGTACGAGGCTAAAAGTTTGTAGCATCTGCTGGGTAGAGCTTGGAGTCAATTGAAAAGACTGTTGGCAGTCATACGAAGGGAAAACTGTACAATAGCTGCAGTATCATTAAGAATAACAAATTTTAAGACTCCAGTAAAATTATGTTTTCTTCATTTCATAATATGTATTTGCGTTTTCCTAAACTCAGAACTCTAGAAATTAGCTTAGCTTCATTTAAATGTAGAATTTGGCAATTAAAGCAGTTGTAATCGGCAGGGTCGTACTTAGAAAAGAATATCGTAGGGAGTCCAAACTGTGGAAAAGACAGAGTTTTTCACAGAAAGACTTCATCATTATCATTTTGTTCACGAAAATTGAAATTTCGGGAGGGGGAATATCTTCGGCCATGTCTGAAAACCCTCCTCCTTGAATATGCCCTTAATAATGACTTCTGTTACTATGCTATACAATTATGATAAATATGAAATTAGTTTTCCATTTTGAATTCGAATCGTTGGTGAATGTGGCATTTGGAAAAGTTACTTCATTCGGGTTTACTTTTACGACAGCCATGATAGCCAAAAAGTTCATCCAACAATAAACGTTTCATGCAGACATTTCTATGTCTATGATACGAACATTATTTTAAGACTTTTTTGTAGATTTTAAAGTATTACCAAGGGTATTCTGAGAATGACTGAGATTACTCGTCGTTCACGCTTTAGGAATTAGAAGTGAAAATAAAACAGTCCCCGCCATGTGACGTGATTTTGGAACTTGAAAAAGAAAGACAATAAGTTCATCTTGCAGAAGCACCTCGAAAGCGAATAATATGTTTGCAAAACACTTTTTACGTTCTCTTTGATCTCCAATAACACTTACATTGTTTTTGTTTTACCATTCTGCAGTTACGCTTTATTCGAAAGCAAAATTCATCTCACGCGTCAAAGAATTTCTCGCCTTTTGAAATTTTGTAGAGATAGAATTGATTTCACTTAAGAAAAACATTTGTTTCCATCCGCATGAAGAACGGGTACGCAGCTAGTTCAATTCAAAGTGGTCTTTTATTTTACAAATTATAAAATAATCTTCCTTTGTTGTTTAACTCGTCGAATGAAGGGCCTATTCATTTAAAATTAAACTACAAAATGACCGTTTCAATTTCATTCAAAGTTAAATTCAAATTCATTCAAGATAAATTCATTCAAAGTTAAGCGACGTAGTCCCTTAAAAAGTCTTGGGCGGAACCCCTTTTTTAGGGGTTCTAACGCGTATTAGCGTTGTATCTGGAGAAAATCCATCCAAGACTCCACACCGTTCGATCGATAGCCAGCCAAAACCCGGGAGCTTCACACTTCGGCTACCTTCCGCATGTTCGGTGTCTTTATCCATGGATGCGAGAAGAGACGAGACAGAGACTTGCTGCTTTTCTGCAAGACGAGACAGGCATCTCGCACCCATCTCTAGGAATAATCCTGTGTCTTTCTTGCATAGCTCATTGCAGAACGAAAAGAAAAAATGGCGAAAGAAGAAAACGTGGCACAGCTTCCGTAGGTCAGAGACACGAAGCACCCAAAGGCAGAAGACTGCTTCGGCTCCTTCAGCAGTGAAAGTATGAGAGTACTGCAACACTCACATTCCGGTGGAGCAGGGAGCAGGGGTTACGTAACCCACGATGTGCTAAGAGTGTGGGGGGCGGGTGGAGTTGAGTGACAGTTGATAGATAAGACAGAGCGGGTGAGGTTGAATGACAGTTGTTAGATAAGACAGAGGGGTACAGATTTTTTTTTCTTGCATCATTCCTAATAGAGGGGACTCGGAAAAAAGTTTAATATTTTTTCTCTAATGATCGCCAACTAATGTGAGTGTTGCAGTACTCTCATATTTTCACTACTTCCTACCCTCTTCCAAGACCTCAGCCGGAGCCAAGTGGAGTGGCCTTCGAGCCCTGTCTTTAGATCTGAGCCAACTGTATTGATGCGGCACTGAATGCCATCGAATCTGTAACACCATTTGCAGACACCTGGATCTCACCTGATAGCCGCAGTGCCACCCAGCACCTGTGTATAACTGACTGGACAAGAGTCGGCCCTAAAACTGCTGTCTCCGTTCTCAATACTCTCAAAAAGAGCTCTCACGGCCGCACAAGATCTACTTCCAACGGATCCCGTCTCACGTTGGACTCTATGGAAGTGAATGAGCCGATCTCTTGGCCGAGGAGGGCGCCTCTGAGGTTCCAGTGTCCATAGCAACACTTAGACCTACTCCGAGATCTGCTCCAAAATAAAAATTTTGATCCGGTAGCTATGGAAAACTACCCCGACCCGCCTCTGGTATATTACATACCAGGCTAGGCAGGCCCCAGGGGGTGCCCTCTTACCATCGAGACAGAGTTGTCCAGACCATCATGTCAAGTGGAAGTCTCTCTCTTTGGATGAGGGGCAAGAAACCTATCTGACGTGCTATCTTAACCATACGTAACGTAGAGGAGAGGGGGGTATTCTAGAATAGTCGGGAAATGTGGAATACCGAGGTTTTGTCTCTGTTAGGTGCTGTTGTCACATGGGAATAATACGAACTACTCAAGAAAGATTCTCGTGTCACAATGTAGTAAGAGTTGACCCCTTGTTGTTGCCGTACCACTCTCTACAGGACAAAGTGTGTTTTGTGATTTTCAAGAGTTTTTGCAGGTAAGTTTTCAAACATTTTAACCTACTAGTATACACGTGACCAGTACACTGAGATGTTACGCATAACGTACACTAAAAGAATTCCCTACTAGCAATTTTGCTCGGGCTACCACCGGCCACGCAGCCAGCCGATGACGGCCCGAGCAAAATTGCTAGTAGGGTTGCAGTTTGTTGTATTGTTTTTGTTTTTTAGCTGATAGTGTTTTGCCCATCCATTTAAAGGTTCATTTTCCTAGATGGCGTGCCGGGTATTATGGAATACTAGGCAATATTGTAATGGATTTCGTGTCAACAACTAAATAAGCGGAAAACGAACACACTGAATGTATCTACTGTAACGAAAAATTCTACAAAGATCAATGAGTTGAAATTTGGATTCAGTGCTTCCCATTTTCTCTGTGGGCTTACCTTGACTGTACCGGAGCAGAGAAAAAAGCTTATGTCTGCGATCTAAATAAAGACTCCAAGCAGAAATGACTGGAGCATAGTCTTAAAAATAGGATTCATAGTTAAAAATAACTTTTATCAAGTATAGTTAGTTTTAACCACCTATTCCGTATTCCATATTCCGTATTCCGTATACCATATACCACCTATTCCGTATTCCGACTATTCCATATATTATACTCCATTCGTAACTTTTAAAAAAAATAATTTTTGCTATAACAACATAATCAGTAGTGTTTTCTTTACAGGCGACATTTCATTACAATTAGTTATAGTATGTATTCATGATGATTTTAGGTATTTTATTCAAAAACCTGTAAAGTTATAGTTAAAAATGTAAAGGGTATTCCATAAGACCCTCCTCTCCTCTCTAGGATACCGTACCATAACGTAGACCACTGTCACTCAGTACAGGCCGCTCCGGAGCACTGGATGAACTGTGCGGGGCTCGACAAGGACAGGGATGGACGCGAGACGCAAAATGTGAGTCTCGCGTCTCGCAAAACAGCCTCAAAGCTTTGTCACGTCTCGCAAAATCCCTCTATCGTCCTGTTAAAAATGTCTGTCTCGTCTCGCAAAAAAGCCGTTAATCTCTGTCTCGTCTCGCATCCATCCCTAGACAAGAAGGACGCGTATACCAGTCCTCTTCTTGTCTAATGACTGTTTGAGGATTCTTGGGTTCGTTCTTGGGCCTGTAGCCTGCAGGTCAGATCGGGTGGAACAAGCCAACAACCAGAAAAAAATGAAACGTTTCTAAAATAGCGCTATTCCGAAAGTTGGGACAGAGGCTGGCTCACTCAAAAAGTGTCCAACTCATGGGGGTATACAACGGGCTTTTTCACGAGTCACGTATCTAAGAGCGAACTCGCCCGCAAAAGAAGGGGTTTCGCTCTCCAGTATAAGATACGCGGAGTACACTCTTTTATTCTGTACCCGTTATAATCATTATTACAGTACAGTGGGATACCGAATCACTATTATTGTTACAGAACAGTACAATCCTATCATTGTGACTGCATAATACAGTATTATTCAAGGGCTGCACTCTACTATTATTATGACTGCATACTGCAACTGCACATCAGTGGCGTAGCCTGAAATGTTTCATGGGGGGGGCGGTTACGACTACCGTAACTCACATATATGTATACGTGTGTGTGATAAGGAGTGAAGAACATACATTTGGTATGGCAAAAATTCTTCATGAGGGAGGGGGAGTTCTGACCCCCTATCCCACCCTCCCTTTGGCTACGCCACTGTTGCACATGCATGTGGATGTCTCTTTCTCTCCAACGGATCCTTAATGGTGTGCCTTGACACTACTGCTCTGTATTATTCCGAATACACTAGATTTTTTTGTATAATGCATTGTTTATTCATCCCTTTATGCTGGAAAGCGTCATACGGTAGTTGATGGGGGGGGGGGATGGCTTAAAACAGTTGGAAGGGCGTTTATAGGTATCGAATGTAACTGCGTATTCTGTAAGATAGAGTGCGCGAACATTCTATGCACAATATATATAGTTAGGAAACGGTTTAAAACACAGTTTGATGGGTTTTTATAGGAGGTGCCTGCAGTGGGTGTGTTTCAAAAAAGTCGTCTCAGGACCCTATGCTCACAGACAAGAGGGGTGTTGGAACGCATCCTTCGCGTCACTCCAAGACCCACTGGGTTCGCTCTCAATGGAAGGCTTATTGCTCACACTTCAGCAATGGCATATTTCGGTCTCAGATTTTAAGAAACGATCGCCTCTCATGTTTAGGATGTGTCGTTGGATGTTGCAGCAGAGATGTATTATTATTAGCACTCGGGCCATAGGCGCACCCACGGAGGGGGCTATGGGGGCTGAAGCCCCCCCCCTAAAGGCGGGAAATTAGAAGTGAAAAGTATTGAAAATTGTCACTAATGAGTTAAATGTTTTCTTTTTAAAAATTGTCAAATTATTTCTAAAATACTTTTTACCAAAAAAAGATGTTAGTTTTTAAATAAAAACTTACAGTTAGAACATGAAACACGTTTAAACTTGGTTACAACATCACTGAAAAGATCATAATTATTGGATTCTAAAATGAGTTACAATGCTCGTGGGGATTGTTCTACGGGCAAGTCGACTGGCACAGAATAGTTTGATGTTATAAGAGAGTTATAACTTTAATTTAGGTCACTATAACCGAGTTCAGCAGTATTTGTAGCCCAGCCCCCCATAAACTAAAATCCTGGGTGCGCCACTGACTCGGGCTATTAGCTATTTCTTTCAAGCACGAGATTTTTGTCGACGCGGCTCCCTTTTCCGTTGGATGCTTGTTTTCTGCAGAGTGATGGGATATGGCTAACGGAATACTTGGGTCGAACGGATAGACAGTGGTTTCCAAAACAGAAAGCCATCTGGAGTTGCTAACGGATCATGTTGCTAACTGAAACATGGACTATCCCTTCAGATGATTTTCAAAGACCAGGAATCACTCGGGTCGAACACATAGACAGGGGTTTCCAAAACAGACAGAGACATCTAGAGTTAGGATTTTTAAAAGAGGAAAACTGAATGAAACGCTTGACCCGTGCCTAGACGAGCCAGATCAAGGGTGTTCCAAGGGTCATGGCGTTTATTCGAGATCAAGTGAGATTTGCAAGATACATACGCGAGTCCTCGAATTTCTGATGAAGATCCATGAGACATTCTATTCGAAACGTTGCCGAAGGAGGAGGATGGTAAGACTGTTTCGGTAGGAGATTTTAACATAGAATTCCATTCCGATCCAGGATCCGATTTCATAACTGAAATGGATACTTTAGATTTTTCAATGCGCACTCCTCCAAAACAGGTCACCACGAGGGTCCAAACAACAACGGATGCCATTTTCACCAACTAAAGGAGTGCGAACAGGAGTCTATAGGAGCACTGACAGTGATCCTTTTCTTCTATAGGACAGAATGGATGGAATAGATTTAAAAAAATCTGAAGTGCTTCCAGCCGAGTGCGTACATGAAATCTGGAAGAATTTTTTTCTTTTTTACAGGGGGGGGGGGGATGAGAAGGGATGCACACTACCTATCTAAACACAGATGGGGGCTAGGTTCCCTCATCGGCGGTAAAGGAATCGAAAAGAGACCACCACTTACCTCCCACCTGGGATCGTGATGATAGGGGGGCGCGTCATCGGTTCGGGTTAACCACAGGTTTCGGCGTATCCGGTCAAACACCGGCGCGGTCATTACAGAAAACCCTGTCCGTCCGTCCGTCTGTCTGCCGTGCCACTGTAACCGCAAATGCACCACACTGGAATTGTTTTCAGAGGGAGAAAACACAATGAAGGTTCCCCCTCCCCCCTTTACCTCCTACCTCCCTCCGTGGGGTGTTGTTTCTTCTTTTCCTTTTCTCGGGCCCTGTATAGGTACCTAGAGTTCGAGCCATCTGGCAAAACTGTTTCGCCTGGTGCACGGGTACTAGAGACACCCCCCTTTCCGGGTCAGTAGCGGACACCCGTTCATTAGGAGGGCGTGTACCTCGTACGGGGGGGGGGGGGCACACTGATTCGAGTGGCGAGGTGTCCGAGGCCTTTTTCCGGTTCGACACAACGAAAGATAATGTGCGACAAAAAACAAAAAAAAGGAGACAATTTTAGGGATGCGAAAACATCCCAGGCACTTTCGCATGCGAAATAGTGATCAGAGGGGGCCCCGTTCAGGGGATCGGTACTCTCGTGGCCTACGTTGGGTGCGCCGAGGGCCCGATTTCGTGCCTTTTTTTAGCTTTTGTTTTGGAGGGGTCTTCGTACTGCTTCGTTGTGGATGGGGCAAAATGCCGGAAGTGTAGCCCTCTGCCTATGGAAGTCAAAAGGCGCGACAGATTGCTTTCATTTCTATGACTGTGACCGTTGTACATTGTCTCGCGATTTTCCGAGGTCTAAAACTGCGTTTTTTTTGGATGGGGGCCTTTCCGGAATAGGTATCATTGACAATCTCGGGCTTACCCAATGTTGTAAACAATGAAATGATGATTGTTTGTTGGCTCGCTTATTTGGGGAGGGAGAAAAGGGGGGGGGTGTTGCTTTAAGACAGGGTATCTCGCGGGGGGAATAAAAAAGACTTGTAAGTTTCGAACACAAATAGAATGAGGAATGGATGCGGAACGGGACAGATATTCACAGGTTTGCGAGACGAGACAAACGTGCTTAACGGTGTTCGACAAAGGTCATGCGATTTTGGTACATAAGCACAAATAAACTCATGATGCCAGGCACTTTCAAGTTTTGAAACTGTCTCTTGACAAGCTGTAGACATATTGACAGGGCAGGTCCAGTCCACTGTTCATTAAGCTGACACATTTCAAAGACTGGCAATTACTTTTTTGTTCTGGGTCGCTCAAGAGGTTCTGCCCAGGGCCGCTAAAACCCTACAGGGCGTCCCTACGCACACCCACTCAAAAATGTATTCGATTCATAGCCAAATTTCCCGTTTCAGTTTTGATATTCACCAGTGAGTGCTTAAAAAACATAAAATTAAGAAAATATATAGCAGTCTTTTATTATTATACTTAACGTGACCATTTATTTTTTCCTTCAAAACGGGGCACTTACTACTTTTTTGGCAATAGTGTATTTCTTTTCTTCCTCAAAACGGGACATCTACTGTTTTGAAGGTAATAGTGTCATTCAGAAGGGAGACTGAATTTACAGGTTTGGTGTATCTTTGAGTGGTTAAGAAAACGCGCGAAAAAGCTTGCGTAATGTTCATATCAAAATAAAATGAAAAAAAAACTATGCTAAAACACACCTATACTATAAAAAATAGTACAAGACGTACGTTTCGAGTGGTAGAAGTGGCTGGCCCTTCTTCGACTTGAAAAACACCCTCTGACACAAGACAGGAAGGTAGGAAAGCGAGACATGTCAACAAAAGGACACACAGAAAAAAGGATGTTGTCATTCGGAAGGAAAAACCAGAGTGAAAAGGGAAGATAAAGTGGAGTTCGGGGGGGGGGGAGCAAAAGTGGAACGTGACTTTAAAAAAAAAAAATTGAAATAGTTGACAAAAAAGAACAACAAACACAGAAACAATACATCCCCATGTCGTTTTCTTTTCGTCTCGAGAGGGGAGGGAGGGAAGTCAGGTTGTTCTTTTTACAGACACTGCCGTTGGATGATATTAGATTTTGAGCGGCCTTTATTGAAATCGTGACCGTGGGTTGCTCTTTCTAAAAACGGGACATTGAAGGGGACATTTTCAAAAAACGGGACAGGACGGTGTGCCGAAGCTGTGCGCTTGGGGACAACAAGACTGTCCCGTTCAAAACGGGACGTAGGGTCACCTTAATTGTACTATACGACATCACTTATTTTTTCAGAGAATAATATTTTGCATTTCGAAATCTGACATATCGATTACTGTCTCGCTTTACTGTATCGATTATTGTATCGATTACAAACTCGATTATTGCATGTCGATTACTGTCTCGAGAGAGTGCACCGGGTCTACAATTTTAGTCCACGCGCCTAACAGAGAGTTTGACAAAAACCGGAAGACATCGAAAAAAATCCTCTTTTGTCAAACTTATGGATGAAATTATCATCTAGAAGAGTGGAAATATTGTTTAACCGCATAATTGTGCATGTTTTTTTTTTTTTTATTATGTTCTAAAGCTGGCCTATTTTGTCGCTCGCACTTCGGCAGCATCGTTGCATGCAAAGCTGCCCTTGAAATAGTGCAACACTCCTAGCGGTCACTTCACGTCGAATTCTTTTTTATTTTAATTCGGGGGTCGGGACCTGGAAGTGACACTTAAGTTCTTACACCTTTATTTAGATTCACAACGTTGTCGGCGCTAATCCTAATCCCCCCCCCTCCTCTTTTGTGCTTTTTTCAGTGGCGTTCCCGTTTCACGACCTCACCTTGCACAATCTGTGCTCTACACGAATGGCGTTCGAAGACACTTATAATGAAAGACTAAAATTCTGTAAGCCACCACACGAGTGTTCGGGACCCCTTTTACTCGAGGGGATTTTTTTTTTTTTTAAGAGAGCCTTCTAATTTAAAAAGTGTCATTTTTTGAAAATGTACGTGAAGAATGTTTTTCTTAACGTGGTCTTTTTACTTTCCGAACATGTACCCTGTCAGGAAAGTAGTGTCATCCTGAAAAAATTCGACTTCGAGATTGGAGTGTAGGGACACGTTTGAAGGTCTTCTCAATTCATTCATGCTATTTTTACGAGATATATGTATGTGTGTATGTGAACACTTCCTCAACGGAGCATTCGATGGAGTTCCCATTGGGTCTATAGGTTATAATAAACCACTGTCACAGGACCGGTATTGATTGGGGTTGTATAGTACTTATAGTTCTTCTACAGGGCTACGAAAAATTTCTTTTTCATGATGGCCTATGGGTGGGGGGAATTGTTGAAAGTGCGCTCGCGTTTAAACGGTCCATTCTATGGAGTTCCCATTGAAAAAACTAAGAATTTTTGCTGAATGATTCATCGATTCAAATTGATTTAAATGCTCGGCCATGATCTTCATCGTAAGTGTTCGGAAAGTCGAGTGGAGTCACTCCAGATTTTTTTAGCTTTAAAAAAGGAAGAATTAAAGCGTGTTACCCCTTTTGGGGACACCCTGTATCTATATTTTCTGAAAGGGGGCGGGGGAACTCCAGAGAAGATTACCGGACCGTTCACGCCGGTCCCTTTTCTTAAAAAGATTAAAATGAAATCAACCTCGAACGCTTCTCGGGTTTAAGGTCGCAGTCGCACAATGACGCATTTCTCAAAAATGCTTTATTTTACTTATTTATTTCTTCCTCCCCCCCCCAATCACTCTGAAGGACTTGTCTTTTTTTTTCTAATTTGGGGGGGGGGGAATGCACGAGTCGACATCCCTCCAAAGAAAGAAAAAAACGGAAAGTGACAATCCAACACAAAAGACACACAAAGTCGCTTGCCGTTTTCATTTCCAGTTTTGCGCTGTTTTAACGTTCCGCTGCATTCGCAACAAACCTTCTACAACACTTTCAGGTGGGGGGGGGGGAGATTTCTCTCTCTCTCTCTGCTGCGATATTAAACTGCGAAAAAAAGTATTTCATCCGCTTGGTCGACGGAGTATGTTGAAGAACGGAGGAGGGTGGGGGCAGGGGGCGATTTCTTTCGACTGTTCTCTGTTCGGATTTCTTTCTTGCACCCCATCCGAGGCTTTCGTCACAGGGCGCACTGAAATAAAGTATGTTTTTTCTTGAACCCTTTACCGCGCAGTGTTCCCGCTCTGGGAACACCCAACTCGGACGTTTTGACTCTTGCCAGTCACGAAGAATAGATTTCTATCAAAAGAGTGGCGGGTGACACAGCTCCACGAGAATCAAAATGGTCGTCAAAATAGGGTCACGATCATTTTTAAACAGCACTGACATCTGCTGAAGAATGGAAGCATACGAGAACAGCTGGATAGAGGGCCCCATGCTGGAAAAAGGGCAGCCGTTGCCATCGCTCGACTTCACGACCCGAGGGCGGACGATCGAGCCGCACAGCCAGCTGTCGTCAAAAAAGGGTCTCTCGGTCTGTGGTACGCGAGGGTCGTTTCGATCGCCCGCCTTCTTGCGGGTCGTTCAGTCGAGCGATGGCCACGGCTACCCTTTTTCAGCTTGGGGAAAGGGTTGCGTCTCAAAGGGTTAACACTCTCCTAGAGGGTTGGTATTTTGATGTGTGTGTTTGCCTTGTCCGTCCGTCTGTGTTACAACTCTCGTCAGTACAGTCTCTGAAAAATGAGTCCTTATGCACTTATTTTTTCCAACGAACGATTTCCGTACTCCAGGGAAACGTCATTATTTTTGCGAATTGGAAGAAGAAAAAAATTCGATGAATCTGGAGAATTTCCTTCGATGGACAGGAGAGGTGAAAAAAGCGCGTATTCGTCCAACAGCGGATATATATTCCACACAGCACAGCTGCCAGAAAAATGTCCGTGAATTGAAGAAATAATTCTCGAGGGTGCGACTTTATACACTCGTTTATTCCTCCTTTTTCAATGGATCATTTCCGTACTCTTTGGAAACGTTCTATTTCCGCGAGTTCTTCCAGAAAAATCGGAAGGTGAAAAAATTCGTTCATTCTAAAGAAGCTTCTCTGATGAACAGGAGAAAAAAGAAACGGAAATGAACGGAAATATTCCTGCAGCACCGATCGCCGCAAAATGTCCGTGAATGGAAGCAATCACTTTTGAGTGTGTTAGTCCGAAGGCTCAGAAATAGATGCACGTTATTTCTGCGTACTGTACCCAGTACTCTAGTAAAAAGGATACCTGTATAGCCCATTTATAGAGTTCTACTCCATAAGGATTTTCTATATGGGCCACTCTGGGCAGTCCATCCTTAACCGTTTAACGCGCAGTGTTCCCGCTCTTGGAACACCTAACTCGGACGTTTGGACGGTTGCCAGTCACGAAGAATCGATTGGATTTCTATCAAAAGAGTGGCGGGTGACATGGCTCCACGAGAATCCTTTACTTTTGATTTTGAGCACGTCCTTTCCCGTCAAAAAAAGGTCACGATTCTTTTGAACAGCACCGACATCTGCTGAAAAATAGAAGAATGAGAGAACAGCTGAATAGGTTGCCCCATGCTGGAAAAAGGGCAGCCGTTGCCATAGCTCGACTGAACGACCCGCAAGAGGGCGGACGACAGCTGGCTGTGGTGCGCACAGCCAGCTGTCGTCCAAAAAGGGTCTCTCGATCTGTGGCCCGCGATGAACGTTTCGATCGTCCGCCCTCTTGCGGGTCGTTCAGTCGAGCGATGGCCACGGCTGCCCTTTTTCCGGCATTGGGAAGGGATTGAGCCTCAAAGGGTTAAAGTATCGTGGAGAGAGGCATTGCGGGGTGTTCCCAAATGAAACAAAATCGATGGTACATCTTACTAAGGACGACAACATGTCATAACAACTGTCCTTCTACGGATGGACGCGAGACGAAATATAGGCGCCTCGCAGAACAACCCAAAAGTTTTGTCTCGTCTCGCAAATTACCTACATCGTCATGTTAAAAATGTTTGTCTCGTCTCAAAAAAGCTGTCAATCTCTGTCTCGTCTCTGAAAAAGTCATCTCGCGTCCATGCGTACACGCTTAAACCCAAAGAGCGAAAAAAAAAAAAAAAAAAACCAATCTGTTTCCATGGACACCTACCGGTATTTCCGCGAAAGTGCTCTTTAAGTAGTCTTTTTTCTGAGAACTCCTCTCCTCGTTTCCTCTTTTTTCCGAGAATTTCTCTCCTCGCTCATTGTTATAGTCCGCTCCGCTCTTGTGATCGAAAAACGCTAATAAAGGAGAAGCTCACTTTTGAAAACGGGCCCCAAAATCGCTCCGACGGATCGAATTTCGCTCGTTTGGTTTAAGCGTGCTCCATCCCAAAGAGTGAATCTATCCTTCGTCGTTCTGCAGGAGTACCCCAAACTAATTCCAGTACAGGAGGGTCCGCGGCATTCATCCACTTCAATCAACATCAAGTGTCCAACCTTTATAATTGTTTACGACTCCCCAGTTAAAAGATGCAAATGAGTTTTTCTGCAAGGTCTCGCAGAATGACATTCACACTCATATACAGTTTATTGATTTTTATTTTTCGTCCCATTTAAGTAAAATGCTTCGCCAGATTCGGTGCAAAACTATTGCTTTGTCCGAAATATTTATATTTGTTGCTTTTATTATTATTATTATTAGCACAAGCCCAGTAGCGGATCCAGAATTTTTTTTGGGTGGGGCTCAATTTTGAAAAAACTTATTTCACCCTAAACAATATGTACTACAGTAAAGCAAAATTTTAGTCTAAAGTAATGTAAAACTGTTTGGGGGGGGGGGCTAAATCATAAAAAAAGATCATTTTATCTAGTTAAAGTGTATAATAAAGCAGAATGTTACCCTTGAGCAATCTCTTTTGGGGGTGTGTGAATCCCCCTAGCCCTTCCCCTGGATCCGCTACTGCACAAGCCTCGATAATGTGTGACTTTTGGGGGGGGGGGGTTCCGCTTTTCAAATTTCAAAACCGCAGCGGCCTCGTCGCTCAGTTCCGTTCCCGTAAGAACACGGCATGGGAAGCAGCACCGGCTTGGCCAGTGATGGAGAGGGTGGAAAACCTCTCACGGCTGGGGTACTGTGGAGTGGGACCCCTGTGGGTTCACTTTCCCGTCCGTTCGTGGCTCCCCTATCCTTCCTGTTCGAACGATACCTCTGGGGGGTGCCGATGCCGGGTGCCAGGTCTCTCCTCTGGAACGGGGTCAAAATGAGAGGACGCCGCCTCGGGGGGCCACGTGGGTCTGCGTACGAAGCCCTACCATACTGAATGGGCTCTCATCGTGGTCGAGCGTCCAGGTGGCCGCCGACCCCGCCATTAGATGGAAAAAAAAGGAAAGATAAATAAAATAAAGCTGAAATTCTTCCAGATTTTAGTGACACACTCGGCTGGAAGAATTTTTTTTTTTTTTTTTTTTTTTTTTTTTTTTTTTTTAAATCGATTCTACCCTATAGAGGAAATGGATCACTGTCAGTGCTCCTATAGACTCCTGTTCGCATCCTTGTGTGGCTGAAAATGGCATCCATGGTTGTTTGGCCCCTAGCGGTGACCTGTTTTGGACGAGTGCGTATTGGACAATCTAAAGTATCCATTTCAGTTACGAATTCGGATCCTGGATCGGAATGGAATTCTATGTTCCAATCTCCTACTCAAACAGTCTTACCATCAGAAAAAACACTCAAATTACTGGTGTTAAACGATAAAGTAAATAAAACACATAGGATGATGTTGAAGGTAAGAAGATACGTATGTTTCGACCAAAAGTTGTTCTGGCCTTCGTCAGTCCAAGCCCTTCGTCACAAGGAACACAAGGAGTTCACTGTGTTCCTTGTGACGAAGGGCTTGGACTGACGAAGGCCAAAACAAGTTTTGGTCGAAACGAACGTATCTTCTTACTTTTAACATCTTATGTGTGTTTTTTACGAAGTTTTTTTATTTACTTTAGTCTTACCATCCTCCTCCTTCAGTAACGATTCGAATAGAGCGTCTCATGGATCTTCCTAAGACATTCGAGGACTCGCGTACGTCACTGCCAGTCTCCTTGAATAGACGCTATGACCCTTTAAACACCCTTGATCCGGCTCGTGTAGGCACGGGTCAAGCGTTTCACATTCAGTTTTCCTCTCTAAAAATCCTAACTCCAGAGGGCTTTCTGTTTTGGAAACCTCTGTCGATCCGTTCGACCCGAGTGAATCCTGGTATTTGAAAATCATCTGAAGGGATCGATACGTTAGCCATATCCAATCACTCTGCAGAAAACGGGAATCCAACCGAGAAGTGACCACGGCGCGCCGCGTAGACAAAAATCCCGTGCTTGAAAGAAAAAGCACCGGAGTACTCAAAAGAAAGTACTTCACGGCGCACACAATGCTTTACCCCACTTAAAAATCCATCGAGCATGCTACAGCCGAAATGGCTACAAAGTTTCAAAAACTTGCAAAAACTATCTTTTCATAAAGAATTCATATAGACTCGCACACACAAACACTGGAAATCACGACATGTCCTGAGTCACGTCAGGTCTCGATTCAGTTCGCGGTCTTCTTTTTATTTCTTTTTCAAAAATAAATTCTGCTCAAAAGCGGGCTGAAACGAAAGCCTCACGTGACGAGTGGGGCGACACGCGGCTCGTGAAAAGTGCAGAATTTAAAAAAGAGAAAGAAAGATAAGCTTGTCTTCAGAGGCAATAGAGGGCGCAGAATGAAAAAAGAGTTAGGACACAGGCACATCGATCGGTGGAGAATAGACGCGTTGAAAAGTATTGAGCTGTGGACGACGGCGTGTAAGGATTTTTTGCAATGTTTGTATACGTTAGATCTGTTTTAAATGTGTGATAATGGCACGGTACTAAGGACTAGATACAGTGTTCACATTCACAGTCGACTCCCGACAGTGGCGTGGCCACGGGGGTTTAGAACCCCCCATGAGGAATTTTTGTCGTATAACAAAGTGCCTTTTCCTCACTGTCTAATCACACACACGTATATATATATATATATATATATATATATATGGTAACCCCCCTCCCCTTGTCAAACATTTTTTAAAAATAAAATGTCCATAAATTTTCAATTTTTAGCTTAAATATTACGCATTTTAACACAAAGTTATAGACATAAGACACACCCTCTTTGAAGGAAATCCGCATGCGCCACTGATTACGTGAATACGTGTCCTATCCCCCTACCTACATGAAAAATGTCTCGCTACGCCACTGATTTCCGATCCTCCGAGTCAGGGGCGGTCACAGGATTTTTGGCTGGGGGGGGGGTCCAACTTTTATTATAGGGATTCTATAATAGGATATAGAAATAGATCGTAATCAATTATTTTTTATGAGTAAGGCATTTTAATTTTTATCTTCCACTTAAGATAGTTTCCAAAATTGGTATCCCTCCCCAGAAATTTTAAATAGTTTTACTTTGTAAAAATAAAACGGTGATGACGTCCTTTTAGAAGACAGGGTAATGACGTTCAAACTTCTGTTCTCAGGCCTTCTCTATCGAGGAGGTCTTGACTGTGGTCTGTTGATAAGCCTACAGGAGCTATACTAAACACCCAAGAAAAAACGATCATCGAGATCGTTCCGTAAAACGGGTCGCTCTTCGACCGCTTTTGCACTTATGAATGAATGTTGTTGGAAAAGTTCGGGTTGGGTGTGTGTGCTCGCGGGGGGTCGAGGGTAGAGTAAGCTCTCTCCGTCTTAAAAAACTAACAGAAGTCGTACGTTCTTCCCTTAAGGCGTCTTCTCACTTTGAAATTTAAAAAATATCGAATTTTTTTTCTTTTTAATTTTGAAAGTACATATCATCAAAAATGTTGTATCAAAATTTCATAAAGATCGGAGGACCCAAAATAACAAGGAGTGTTTCAACAGCTGTGTCTGGGCAATGACACCGAAACACGTTTTTACGGGAAGAAAAACCGTGGAAATGGCTTGTCAAACAGCAGCATGCATTTATAACGAAGGGCTACAACCTGTTTTAAAAATTTTGGAGGTGATGGATGTCAAACTTGGCCCTATCGCCGCTCCATACGCCGAGAAACGCGACAGTGATCGCGTACGCGTAGGGAACCGCCGCAGCTCTAACGCTTCAAAAGAGACTAGGTCGAGACGAAGGGAAGCTATTTTGGACGAGCACAACTTCTACGAAGAATCGGAAGGTCCATTGTAGGGAGCTGATGAACCCGAGGTAAGGTTTTTTCATGATTTTTCTGCAAACAAAACTTTAAACGCGTTTATCTCAAAACAAGGTTTTTCAGTGCCTTGTGGACGAAATTTCGGAAACGATCCGGCCGATTGTCATGAAATTTGAATGACCTATTCTTCATAGTTATGGCTAGAGCGCCTATCATCCGATTTTTGAAATTTTGATTGGAAGTACTTTTTTTTTTTTACAAAAAACTGCAAAAAAACGCGGTTTTTTTTTTTTTTTTTTTTTTTTACTTTTTCGAAAAACGTGCGCCATTTTGTTATTTTCGCGAATATCAAACATCGGATGATAGGCGCTCTAGCCACTGACATACTGAATCTAAAACTGTTTTATTTTTTTGTTTCAGATGACCTGTCTCGGAGATACCATCCACAAGCCACGAACATTCCATTTCTACACGGGTTTTTCGATGCTACTGTTTTATTATAATAATTGTTCAAAAAAATAAAAAAAAAATTTTTCTTGTACTTGAAAGATGTGTTTATTATATAGGATCCATTTTATCCCATAATTGTTTGCAAAAATCCTCGAAAAAAAATCGCGAAAATAGCCTATCTTCGAGGTGCCTAAAGTGAGAAGACGCCTTAAAAAAGAAAAAAAGAGAGAATTCCATTCTTTGATAAATGCTCGAGAAAAGAGTCAAGCGTTATTTTTCTTTCTGTAAAAGGGCAAAGGCACGCCGCCCTCTGAAAAACTTTAAACGGGAACACATACGGGGGTGGGGGGCGATCCATGAATTTTTTCCCGGATTCCCTTTTTCTGAAAACTGTTTTATGTTTGTAAATTTTCGTCTTGCATAAAATGCGTAAATTGTACAAAATACTTTACAAAACAAATTAAAATATAAGGCAAAAGGCCCATGAAGGGGCCGTTTTAATCGAGGGCCACTTTGCGAAGGGACCGTAAAATGGACCCTGGAAGCGTGACTGAGCATTGGGAGGGGGGGGGGGTACCTATTGCAATCAAGAACAGAAAAGGGAATTTTTTTTATGTACATTCGAAAACAAATGTTATCCATTAAAAGACTTTAAGACACAGTTCGTGGGCAGAGAAATCCCTCTCCCGACGCTACACGCCCGTGTACGAGAACACTGGCTGTGCGAGACGACACTTTCTCGTCTCGCAGTGGCACCCATCTCCTGTGTGAACGCTTTCTTCCAACACCTCCTACCTCTAGAAAACCTGACCACTGTCACTTGGACGTCATCCCATTTTTACTTTCACAAAGTCAAACTATTTAAAATGTCGAGTGAATGCTACCAATGTTAGAAAATATCTTAAATAAACAATTAAAATTAAAATACCTTTCTCCTACAAAATGATTCATCCCTATCTATTTCCTTATCCTATTATGTCATGAGTCATGCTTCAAAACTGCCATGGGTCCTAAAATTATATTTTTTTATCTCGAACTCTTAAAATAGTGTTATTCACGAATCCATTCACCAGAAACTTTTTTATACTTTAATTGTGTGAAAATAAAACTTTTAAAGGTAAGTCTCACGATGACGTCCAAACTGGGTGACGTAGGAGTCGTTAGGCTTTCCCTACCAGCAATTTTGCTCGGGCCATCATCGGCTGGCTACGTGGCCGGTGGTAATCGGAGCAAAATTGCTAGTAGGGTTCTTTATCCGGGAGGTGTTGTTTCTTCCCCCCACGTCTCTTACTGCATCTTTGCCAGAATTCGTAGTCATTAAGGCCCTTGCCAATATCCAGAGACATGTCGCGGGACGCTAGCAGTAGGGTGCCAATAGCGGAACCCATTCTTCAAGAGTGTCACCATTTCCTTTCAAAAGGTGGTGATACTCCGGTATTAAACCAACAAAAGATAATTGGGGACCGTGAATAATATTGCGGTTTCGCACATCCCCCATCTATTGTTCGGTAGAGGACATCCCAAGTGTCGCAGCTTCTTAACCATGTCGAATTTCCCCGTTCAAATACATTGTAGCCGCGACATGTCTCTGGATATTTGCAAGGGCCTTAAAGCGGTCTGGGTCAGTCATAGATAAACAGTCTCAGACGGCTAGACGGGGGTAGGAAGCCATTAAGGCCGACTTCCGTTCAAATGAGATTTTCAGAGAAATAGAAAAAGTAGGGATGGACGCGAGACGAAAAATTGGCGTCTCGCGTCTCGAAACAGACGTAACCCCCCCCCCCTAGAGCTTCTTCTTGACTGGATTGAACAGCGCACGCCCCCCTTCCATGCACCCATTGCATCGTGGGGGAATCCAAAACAGATCATGAAATAAATACATCGTATCGATGCGAAGCGTTTGTCTTTACGTGATGAAAACGATGTTCCATCTCGGCCCCCATTCGACTCGTATCGACGCATCTGTCTGTTCGACGGACACGGCGAAAAGATAAAAAACACACAAAAAAAAAGAGAATGAATTTTCTGGATAGACATTCGAGTTGTTTCGGACCACCCCGATCCGTCTTCGAGTCGCGTTCGTCGCCACTTTTCTTTTCAATAAAACACGATCGCGTGACGCGGTGCCATCGGGCGACGCTTGGCCGACCACGATGTGTCTGTGTGTGCGCGACGCACAGAAGACGTTTCTCGCACGACCCAGGTCCGGGTTGTCGGCGGTCCGTCCGCCCGTCTTCCAGACGCCCCGGCGACGATCCGACTCTTGGGAAAATGCGAAGTCGGACACTGATAGGGATCATGGCGCTGCCTGAATGAATGTATTGTTCTTGGATGGCACATGTTTCTTTTCACTTTTCGATTTTGGCATCGAGCGGTCGTTTCACCCTTGGAGGCGCAACCCTTTCCCAATGCCGGAAAGAGGGGCAGCCGTGGCCATCGCTCGACGGAACGACCCGCAAGAGGGCGGACGATCGAAACGTGCATCGCGTGCCACCGATCGAGAGATTCCTTTTTGGACGACAGCTGGCTGTGCCGCACAGCCAGCTGGGTCCAAAAAAGGGTCTCTCGATCGGTGGCACGCGATGAAGGTTTCGATCGTCCGCCCTCTTGCGGGTCGTGAAGTCGAGCGATGGCAACGGGTGATCTTTTGTCGGCATGGGGCCCTCTATCCAGCGGTTCTCGCATGCTTCCATTTTTAGGCAGAGGTCAGTGCTGTTCAAAAGAATCGTGACCCTTTTTGGACGGGAAAGGACGCGCTCAAAGGTAAAGGCGTCGATCTCTGGCACGCGATGAACGTTTCGATCGTCCGCCCTCTTGCGGGTCGTTCCGTCGAGCGATGGCCACGGCTGCCCATTTTTCAGCAGGGGGCCCTCTGTCTAGCGGTTCTCGCATTCTTCCAGTTTTCAGCAGAGGTCAGTGCTGTTCGAAAGAAACGTGACCCTTTTTGGACGGGAAAGGACGTGCTCAAAAGTAAAAGAGTCTCGTGGAGCTCTGTCACCCGCCACTGTTTTTATAGAAATCCAATCGACTCTTCGTGACGGGCAACAGTCCAAACGTCCGAGTGGGGTGTTCCCAGATCGGGAACACTGCGCGTTCAAGGGTTCATCTGGCGAATCGGTTTTCGGGATCACCGACACGACGGGTCGGGTCACGGGCTTGAACTCATTAACGGTGTATAGTTCGAAAAAGGCATGCGATTTTGGTACATAAATACAAGTAAACTAACCAGTGGCGCACCCAGGATTTTAGTTTAGGGGAGGCTGGTCTATAAATACTGCTGAACTCGATTATAGTGACCTCAATTATAGTTGTAACTCTCTTAAAACGTCAAAATATTCTGTGCCAGTCGACTTGCCCGTAGAACATAACCCCCACGAGCCATGGAACTCATTTTAGAATCCAATAATTATGTGATCTTTTCAGTGATGTTGTAACCAAGTTGAACCGTGTTTCATGCTCTAACTGTAAGTTTTTATTTAAAAACTAACATCTGTTTTTGGTAAAAAGTATTTTAGAAATAATTTGAAGACAATTTTTTAAAAGAAAACATTTAGAAATAATTTGAAGACAATTTTAAAAAGAAAACATTTAACTCATTAGTGACAATTTTCAATACTTTTCACTTCTAATTTCCCACCTTTAGGGGGGGGGCTTCACCCCCCATAGCCCCCCCGTAGGTGCGCCTATGAAACTAACTATGTCATGCACTCCAAAATTATTAGAATGCCCTTTACAAGCTGCACTATACACTGCCATAAGCGATCCACCCGTCTCCATTGCGAGACTTTCAGAAATTCTTAAAAATCGACCCTTGAGTAGGATGTGTCACTTTTCGAACATTTTTTGCTGCGCAATTTCATGTTACAGAATTTTTTCCGAAAGTTTTATAAAAGACACCTATGTTTCATTTATGACGGAGGGTCATACAGCTTCTAAAGAATTATCTTGAATTTTTTCGAGTCACTGGGACAACTAGTTTATTTCAATGTGTGTACCTAGGCCTTGAGGGAAATTTTGTTTCTTAGAGCTACACCCTTAAGGTTCTTCTTTCGGGAATCATGCAACTTTTCAAAAGCTTTTCAAAAACTGAAATGGACTAGAGCCTAATAGGCTCCTATAGGATTTAGTTAAACAATATGCAAATTTACAACCGTTTACCTGAAACATGTTTATCGGAAAGGGCCCTCCACTTCTATCCATTCGTCTCCCGAACAGACTTTGCGATGACACGATCATCCGTAATCGATTACATAAAATAATATGGATTACGATTACTAATAATTTCCAAAAATATTATGACTAGCGAATGTTCATTGAGTGAAATAGTAGTCATCTTGATGTTAAGGCAATCCAATATCGAAAAAATTCGATCATGCCATTTTATCATAGCATTTTTGTAAAATTTATAAAATTATTATTTTTGTCATCAATTACAGTCGATTGTAATCGGCACGAAGTCTGCTCCCGACCTCGAAAATAAATATACAAGGATGATGAAGCGTTATTCTGCATGGTGAATCTGTTTTGCTTTCATTTTAAATATATTATAAAATACTTTTAATGTGCTCAAACAGGGTGGTCAAGCTCAACCCATAACTCGCATGAAAGGTACTTATCAGTCTGTACGCGCGTTCCCGTCCCCACTTTTATGCCACGCGGTGTGTGGGACATCTGCCGGAGAAGATCGGAACTTTTCGGGTCCGAAACGCGCGTAAAAACGGATGCGTATACCTGTTGTGCTCATTGTTTCACGAAGTTTTAAGGATGGCGCGAGACAGTCGAAGTTGAGAGAGTGGCCGGATTCTCTCCAACATGCAAACGAAAGGGACAGAGTCAAAAAACGGTGTAGTTCGAAAAAAATCATGTGATTTTGGTACGTAAGTACCCATAAACTCATGACGCCAGGCACTTCAACATTTATGAAACGGTCTCTTGACACGCTGTACTACCTACTGAAATAAACGATCCACCTGTATCCGTTTCAGAACTTCTAGAAAAAATGGTGTTATTCGAAAAAATCATGTGATTTTGGTACATAATTACAAATAAACTCATTATGCCAGGCACTTCAAAATTTTGAAACCGTCTCTTTACAAGCTGTATTACATACTACGAAGACAGGTCAATCTGTATCCATTTCAAAACTTTTAGAAAAAATTCTTAAACATCGGAAATTTTCGCAAAGCGTGTCACTCTTCGAAAAATCTATCAGATGAAATCCATGTTTAACCCATTTGTGCCTGGATATTTTTGCGACTTTCTTCGATTTTTACTGATAAGAGAAATAATAGATAAATTTCTGATGCCAACTTCTTGAACAAGGGATGATTTCTTTTAAAATCCTTATGCATAAAAATCGAAATATCAACATCCTACTTGGTCATGTTAAAGTATTTTGTGGAGTTGAGGCTCAATACTCATGAACAAAGGCTAGGAAAAATAAATAACGTTTTCGACTAATAGCGAAAATGCCGTCCCAAAAAAGGGACGCTAGGCATAAATGGGTTAAGATTTTTTTCTGAAAATGTCACAAAAGCCACAGCGTTTTCGCTTATCGTAGTGTGTAAAACAGCTTATGAAGAACCCTCTGGAATTTTTTGGAGACCCTGGTGCTATTAGTTTATTTCAATTTGTGTACCAAGACTCAAAACAGAGTTCTTTTTTTTTCGAAGAACAGTCTTAAACATCGGATATGTTCGCACAACGTGTCCCTCTTCGAAACATCTGGCAGCTCCGATCCCAGTTCAAGAATTTTTTCTGAAAAGGTCACCAACGCCACCGCTTTTTCGCTGATGGCAGTGTGTCAAGCGGCTTAGGTAGAACCACTTGGAATTTTTGGGGGACCCTGGTGCTATTCGTTTATTTCAACGTGTGTACCAAAACTCAAAACAGAGTTCTTTTTTTTCGACATACACCCTTAAATGGAAAGTCTGGTGTTTTGGAATGGCCCATTTTCGTGCATGTTTAGAACCTAAAATTCAAAATACAGTCGAACGTCGATTGAACGAGCTTTGATGGAACGAATTCACCGATTGAACGAATATTTTTTTTTCTGTCCCGAGAAAAAGAATGCTAAAATGCTCTGATGGAGCGAATTTTTATCTTGGATGGAACGAACCACCCTCGCCGAAATCAAATTCGCACCTTAAACTAAAACTTTGCGTTTTTCGCACATAAAATGAATGTCGACCCAAAGCTTTGGAAAGTCAAAACAAAGCACTCTCGAGGATTTCTTTCCAAAGTGCCAATAAGTATGTATTATGTATTAAGTTTTAAAAACAAGTAATATTCAAGAATTTAGATAATTTTATAGTTGATCTTATAACGTTTAACTTATCCTTTTTAAGCTCGCAGTCAACCATCATCACTCTTTTTTTCATGTCTATATCGAAGGGTATTTTGCATGGATATTTTTAGACCCTACTCTTTACAAAAATGGATATTCGATTGAACGAAAGGAACGGCAGGTCCCCATCCATTCGTTCATTCGAAGTTCGTCTGTATTTCAAAATATAGATATTTTCGCACGTTCTTAACACTGAGCTATTTACTATATTAGAATGTGGGTACTGTTTCCAATATCAAAAGAGGGTGCGAGAAGTCTCCACCGAGGGTAAGCAGGCCCCCCTTACCACTCCCTTCAAAAAGGGAGTCGCCTTGCGCGGGGGGGGGGGCTAATGAGCCCTCATTTGCAACAACATCGTCGGTAGCCGCCCGACAGAAGTCGTCTTTTCCGGCGCGATGATTACGGACTAATTGGCAGGCATCTGGTCGCAGGTTATTTGCCCCCCGTGTTTATCGCAGCAGACGACAAAATGCGTTCGGCAGCGACCACGAAACGGGCACAATTGAATTGCGGTGGCAATCCACCGGGCCCCTAATGTCCCACACTCACGCAAAGGGGGAGAAGATGCTACTGGTGTTGATCCCATCTTCTCGATGGGAAACTAGACGTTTGCACAACAGGACTCTTGGGCCGTGATGATCCCCTCCCCCCCCCCCCCCCCGCCTAATTCTATATTGCGACCCCACAACATGCCTCGAATCGATTCAGTGCCCTATTACCGGCAGGGAAAACGAGGCAAGTGCCAGGGACCGAAGATTTTAAGGCCCCAAAATCTGACATCATACACTTTAATAATTGGATAAAAAAAACTTCAAAAGTTAAATGATTTTTACTTTCCGAACATGTTCCCTGTCAGGAAAGTAGTGTTATCCTGGAAAAATTCGACTTCGAGATGGGGGTGTAGGGACACGTTTGGAGGTCTTCTGAATTCATTGAGGCTATTTTTAAGAGATGTATGTGAGTATGTGTATGTGTGTGTGCGTATGTGAGTAAACACGATCACTCCTAAACGGGGCATTCGATGGAGCTCCAGTTGGGTCTCTAGGTCATAAACCACCGTCGCAAGACCGGCATGGATTGGGGTGTGTATAGGACTTATAGTGTTTCTACAGGGTTATGACTATAGCTTTTCTGAAGGGAAATATTTCTTTTACAGGATGGCCTACGGGGGGACATTCTTGAAAGTGCGCTCGCGTTTAAACGGTATACATTCATTCGAGCTCAACTTGGCTATATAGGTTTGAAGGATTCATCGATTCAAATGGATTGAAAGGATGGGTCATGATCTTCATCGTAAGTGTTCGGATAGTCGAGTGAAGTCACTCCAGATTTTTTAATTATGAAGTATCAACCATGAAAATAATTCAGATTGACACGTGTATAAGTTAATTTCAACTTGTGTTTCATTCTTCAAAATGCTGTATAGTTGACCTAGCGTACCAATAGGTAGGAAAATAACGAACCCCATTTGGTTAAGAATATTTTTAATGTTAAAAAATAGAAAATGTTTTGAATTATTGGTTATTTTAAGAAGTATTTACAAAAATGATTGTTTATAAAAAGGGGTTGTACATGTTTGAAATGGACAGTCATCTATATAGGAAGTGTTTCGAGTGCTCTTGTAGAAGAATTAAAAATCTCTTTTGGATGGAGAGAGAATAACAAAGCAAACCTCATGTTCTGTTTGAAACTCCACGCTTAAACCAAACGAGCGAAATTCAAACAGTCCGAGCTATTTTGGGCGCAGTTTTTAAAAGTGCGCTTCTCCTTTAGGAGCGTTTTCCGATCACAAGAGCGGAGCGAAATAGGTGTGAATCGAACGTTATCAGTATTTTGGAGAACAATCAGCGAGGAGGGGAGTTCTCAGAAAATAAAAAACGAAGCGAGGAGGGGAATTCTCAGAAAAAAAAATGAAGGGAGGAGGGGAATTCTCAGAAAAAAGACTACTTAAAGAGCACTTATGCGGAAATACCGGTCGGTTTCGATGAAAACGGTTCGCTCTCCGAAGTATCGTTTTTTCGCTCTTTGGGTTTAAGCGTGTTTACTCGTGTTTCTGAAGTATTCGCTTTAAACAATGACTCTTATCCAATTCTTATGGGCGCTGTGGTGCTGTCAAAAATCTGTAAAGGGTACAGTCCTTTTCAATAAGGTGCAGTCCATAGGAATAGCACACATAAATGACGTAGCCATCGATGCCTAACGGCGCCCGTTCAAAGCACGGACAGACAGACAAACGAGAATCACGAACACATTTCAACTTTCGGAATGTGCTAGTCAAAATGTTTAAAGTTTCCTTTTATGCATCCATCTTTAAAAAAAAAAAAAAAAAAAAAATCATAAGAATTTGTGAACTCTTCTGAACGGGAAAGTTTTGGTAGTTTATTAAAGTGATGACTTGACCAATGGAAGGAAGGAAAAAGCGAAAGACTCTCATGATGCTGCAATGCATCCAAGTCGGTGCAACGAACCATGATCGATGCACCCAAAGAATGCGAGGCATCGATCTTCATGGGCCACCATGGGTTCCCGAAATGAAACGCATCCTTTGTTCGTAACGGAAAATTTTAAAATGCAAAATAATAATAATAATAATTAAAAAAGGAAAGAGGTGCATTTTCCTTGTAGACAAAAACCACGCGATGACACCGAGCGTTCAAAATCGCGGTTTCTTTTCTCTTTTTACGAAGAGAAAATGACAGGAAAGGACCAAGAGGACAGGAAAACTAGAGTTATGTTGGAACTTCTCAAATTTTTGTACAAAACTGAAAATGGCTCGTACATTTTCGCCAGTGATCTATCCAATTTAGGACTGAATAGTCATTTTTTTTTTTTTTTTTTAAATAGTAAGAGTATTTTCCGGAACCTATTTTTTTTAATTAAAAAAATAAAAGTGAGGGAAAAATAATGGAAAGCATAATGAGAGTCTTTGCGCGGTCAAAAGAATGGACGGTCGTCCATTATTTTGACCGCAGCGGTCACTCAAATAAGTTTTATTTTGTTAACACAATTAAATTATAAAATGTAAATGCTCATTTCAGATGAATTCAATTAAAAAGTAAAAGTAAAGTAAAACATCCAACTCGACGAATGAAAACGATTCGATCCATCCAAGGGCCTAAAATAGGCCTCATCCCTATTCAATGGACCTCTCGACGACCGAGCAGAAGCAAAAAAAATGCAAGGTTAAAGCACTTTTTCTCCCCCAAAGCTTCCTTCGTACAACGCAATCAACAATGCATTGGAGCCCGCACACGTGGCGCACGCCAGGATTTTAGTTTAGGGGGGGCTGGACTACATACAAATACTGCTGAACTCGTGTCCATAGTGACCTTCGGTGTAGTACAACTCTCTTATAACGTCCAAATATTCCGTACCAACTTGACTGTCCCAAAGAACACAAGCAATGTAACCTCATTTATAGAGTCATAAATTTAATTAATCTGATCTTTTGAGCGACGGTTGTGTAACCGCGGTGGTAACAGTGTTTTCAACTAACTGGTCCAGCATTTTATTTAAAAACTTTTATAAATAAATGTTCTTTTTTGGTTAGAAATAATTTGAGGGACAATAAAAAAAAAGAAAGAAAGAACTATAAAAAAAATTAATTCATGAGCGACAATTTACCAATTTTTTTAAACGCTTTTCACTTCTAACTTTTCTACCTTTAGGGGTGGGCTTCAGCCCCCATAGCCCCCCCCGTGGGTGCGCCTATGGAGCCGCAGCTCCCTCCTGATTGCAACACCTGGCTACTTGGCCTGAGCTTTAACTCCTTTTTAAACAAAACTTTTTTTACTAAAACTTTTGAGATTGGAACAGAGGCGTAGCTAGGGTTACCAGCTGCCCGGGAACAACTGAAGATTTTGCGCCCCCCCCCGTCCACCTCCCCCTAAAAAGGGAAAGGGGTCAAACCCATAAAATAGTTCCCTCAGCTGTAATATCTGAAAATAAAAAAAAAGTGATTAAAAATACAATTATTTAAAATACGTAAAATCCCCCACCCGCTTCCTTTCTTGATTGCAATTTGGCTGTGTATTGCCGATTACAGCTCCTTTCTTTTAATCACCAAAGACCTTACCTACTGTAGCCATTTTGTCCATATAGAACGCCATACCATTGTTACCCATTAGAAGCCTCGATTATCCAACGGAATTCGTTATGTTGAGAAAAAGTGATAGAAAATAATCTGAAGGACCTAGTTTTAAGAATAAAATCATTTTAATTCATTAACTGACAATTTTCTATTTTTTTTAAAAAATTTCCTTTTACTCTCCACATTCAGGCGGGCTTAGTCCCCACCCATTGGGGTGGGCATATGTCAGTGATACAAAAAAGTTTTATCCTTCTTTCAGCAGTCGAAATAAACTATATTTACTATTTATGTCAGGTCCAAATATGTCAGGTCAAAACTAATTTATACTTGCTTTACCATGTATCTCGTCTAGTGATTTTGCAACTTCGATAGATTATGCATCACCAGCTTAATAATAGAATGTTACGTATCGATGGCAATGTATTTTTCTACAATTCGAGATATGTTTACTGACCCGATTACCAAACGGATCAAAAATGAATTTTTTTTTCGGGCTTTTTTTTTTCTGGCATTTGAAATATAAGACATTTTGAATACTTTTCCAGTTACCTGATATCAACTTTTTTTTTTTTTTTCCCGAGAAGATGCTCAAAACTTGTATTATTTCTTGCATTAATTACTTGTAAAAATATAATTAAAAGAACAACCTTAAGCAACTTAAAAATTTTAAACACGCAATATTTTATTCAAAAAAACATAATTTAGCATTCAGCAATATAGAAAAAACTGCAAAAGTAACAATATTTCTATACCTTAACTTGAAGGTTCTCATTGGGAAGGAGAACCAAAAAACGCAGACTTTAAAAGCAGTTTCTATTTTAAATATGCAGCTTTTTAAAAAGACGAGTACAGCAGAATAATACTATATACGGTATGAAGGACTGATAATTGAATCATATAAGTCGAATCACATTGAGAAAAAAATATCTCACGTTGACATTCAGTCTCCTCGCAAATGTCCCGAATTACGACGAGGAGCATCCAGACAGGTGGCGGCTCGTTGGTTATTTAAATGGAGGAGGTTCACCAAAAACAAATGTCCGAAAATTAAATAGTGCAGATACAACGCACCTTACAAAATAAAATATATTTGCGTTTCCAGCCAGTTAAAGGAAAACAATGCACGCTCGAACTGAAAGAAAAACAAGTAATATTTATTGTCTTTACATTTCGTCACCAAGATAAGAGTAAGCAAAGGTACAAGTCTTGATTCATTTGTATCTTCAATGTTTGTTAAAAAAAAAAAAAAAGACAAAGGATAGTATTGAAAATTGTCCCTGCTTAAGCTCCGAGTCACTTCTTTTGCTCTGCTCCCATCATTAATTATATACACTTAGTTTCTAAAAAAAAATATTTTAGTGGAAAAAGGATTAGAAAAGAAGAAAAATAATAAAGGAAAATGAAATAAAAATGGATTAACTAACCGAACGTAACTAAACCCAAGGGAAATTCGGAGAGATAAACCGCAAAAAATGTCCCTTGTGCATCACCGAAAATGTCGGCGAACGGAATGATATCAGAAGAGCCTGTACTGCTTCTCAATTCTCTCCCGCTTCAGTTCCAGAGAGCGGATCAGAAGGGAATTTTTCCCGTTACGCACGAGCGCATCGATTAAAGGCTGTACTGTAGGAACCTACACTACAGTGCGTTAGCCATAATTAAGAGTATTTTAATAATAAGTGGAGGAAGAGAGTAAGATACTGAGACGTTTTTAAATTCACACAAAATCCTAGACAGTGTACCTTAATATTTTAAAAAATAATAATTTGTTAATGTGTTTATTTTATATTAGCTGAAGTACCCGCCGATGACGGGTTAGTCTATAAAAAAATGAATGCAAATTGCACCAAAAATGCAAGAAACTTTCGTTAGCTTTGTAGGGAGTAACACAGAATGGATGTAGAATGTTGCCAAAGTAAAGAAAGCGATATGTTATAATTTTTATGTATATTGTTTTATTTTGCCAGGAAGAGGACAAGCTCGCGTCCACTGAATGTGTCGCTTAGAGCATACAATATGCGTTTCTTCCTGGAATTTCCCGCCACAATTTGGAACCTCATCAGACGGTGGGGGGGGGGGGGGGCTTGGGGGGGGCTTTCTGAACATTTGGCACCCCTCGGCAACCAGCTAGCGACCGCTGAGAGGACCTTTCGGGACAACCAAGGAATTAACGTACACGTAGATTCACGTACAACCGCATGTACACTGTGGTCTTTAGTGAGTATGCCGGTATACGAACCCTCAACCTTTCCGGTTACGAATCCAACGCCTTAACCACTGGAGCTACCCACGACCCAATGACCATTGTTATAAAGATGTTACAGGTTAGAGAGTAACTTAGTTAATATTATTTCATTCGCTTTAGTCGTAATTATGTGATGAGCGGACGATATTTCCGCATATTGAAATAATTTTTCAGCAAAATCTCAAAATCTAATCACAACATTTGAAAAATTGGAAACCCTAGAATGTTAAATTGGATTTGAAACTCCTATCATGTCACCAAAATTTCGTTTCATCATTCCTCCAGTCTTTCATTTCGTGGATGCTGGAACAAAAATTTCAGCATTGTAAAAACGATTTTCTTTCACAAAATCTTCAAAAATGTAAGCAAAAATATTTTTTAAAATTTCAACACCTATAAATTTTAAGATTAGCAACAACCTATCATATCACCAAATTTTCGTATTAGTCGTTATTACGCGATGCTTGAAGAAATATAACCGCATTTTGAGAGAATTTTCACAAAATCTCAAAATCTAATCAAAAATGTTTAAAAAATTGGACACCTATACTTTATGTTGAGCAAACATCATGTGACCAAAATTTCATATCATTCGCTTTAGTCATTATTATGTAATGCGTGAACAAAAATTCACTCAGTTTGAAACGATTTTCGCAAAATCCCAAAATCTGATCTTTTTTTTTTTTTTTAAGATGCTTATAGTTTAAGGTGAATGACCACCTATCATTTCACCAAATACCATTTTTCACCTTTGCTATTACGTGATGTGCGAACACAAATTTACGCAGTTTGAAACAATTTTCGCAAAATTTCAAAATCTAATCAGATTTTTTAAAATTCGACGACAATGTTTTAAGTTGAGTGACCACTAATCATGATACCAAATTTCATTTCAATCGCTTCGGTCGTTTTTACGTGATGCTGGAACACAAATTTACGCAGTTTGAAAGGATTTTCACAAAATCTCGAAATCTAATGAAGATTTTTTAAAAATTCGACGCTTATGTTTTAAGTTGAGTGACCATCTATCATGACACCAAATTTCATATCATTCGCTTCACTCGTTTTTACGTGATACTTAAACAAAAAAGCGTCACGGACAGAATGACAGACAGACAAACTTTTTTTAAAATTTTTGAATTCCAAGAAGTGTACAGAAAAGTCTAATTTTATTTATATAGATATTTTACTTTGGGGCTTCACGTACTCATCTCCTCAAATGGATGAGCCGCCACTGCATCCAGAACGTAATTTATGACTCAAGTACCGGATGATAGTACATAATAGGTGGTCTACGCGTAGACATAATGAATACACTGAAACCTCTGGCGATAGTCTTCCGGCAACAAGGTAACTGAGGAGTCAAAAAATTTACGACTGATTTCTTGCACTTTCTAGATAAACATACACGGGTTATTGAAAAATATTTTGCCTCATGTTCAATTTGAAGACTGAACTGTGGGCCACAGCTTTAATGATTCCAGCTTTGATTTTTGATAATGATTGTATAAAGAATAAATTTTTATTAATGAATGTTAAAAATCAAGTTTAAATTTATCTAAAATACAAGATTGTTTAAATAATTTAAAAAGAATAATTTTACACTAGTATAGTGATCGGTGAATCTTTTATACGTTCTTATTAGAAATAATACTGCATTTTATTATACTAATAAGAGTTATATTAAAAGTTGCGTTATTAATTACCAAACGGGTGGATCGTACACAGGAGCGCCCCGACACAGTAAGCAAGATAAGCAAGGGGCGCCATCTTCGGAGAGGCGCTATTTTGAACTCAAAACTGAGAAAAACTTGATCTGAATTTAAGAGAGTATTTTGGGTTTGAGAATGCCATTCTCTATTACCGATTAATCATATATATAGGCTTTTTTTTTTTTTTTTTTTTTACCATGGCTAATGCATAAAAGTTTGATTTGTAACACCATAAATATCCAAAACGAAATCCTCCAAGATCATTCTAAAAGTTTGGGAAAACTTGAGTAATGTTTTGACCTTGATAAAATACTGTAAACAAGAATTCTGGAACATCCTAGGAATATAGTCAGAGACAGAAATGGCCAAATATAAAAAACGCAGTTACACGACACAGAAGCCCTCAAGAGAGAAGAAAAAAGGAATGGGGAAGCTCAACTCGATTTCCAAAGAAAATCTTCTGAAATAGCTACAAACATTTCCTGTACAAGTCATTGTGAAAAGTTTGATTATAACTTTATAAAAAAATTCATTTGTGATTGTTCTATTTTTTTTTTCTTCTTCTGTCAACAAATAAAAATACAAACACAACTCCTTTTTTTTCTTCTAAAATTTCGTAACATCGATTTGGCGCCCCTTTGGTGCTGCGCCCGGGGACAGATGTCCCCCCTTGCCCCCCCCTAGCTACGCCACTGGATTGGAATGTTTTTCCTATTTTTTGAATCGCATAGTTCGCGAGTTATTTCAACTTGGAATGAGCCAAGAGCGTTTGCACAACAGTTCGGTTTCCTATTGCAAATCTGTCTCTGTTTCCATTTCAACATCCGATTCTTATTTTGAACTAAATAGTATGTATAGAACTGAATAGTAATTAGGTATTTAGGATAATACCATGTATTTATAGAGTCTAAAAATACATGGGTTCTTCTTGTCTACGATCATTAGAATGCGTCGAACTGATGTCCAGCATTCTTTCCGGTGGAGTTCGAAATGGGATTCTTTTGTGCTTCGTTTTGTCTTTAACGGTGTTATTCGAAAAAATCATGTGATGTTGGCACATAAGTACAAATAAACTCATAATGCCAGGCACTTCAAAATTTTGAAACTGTCTCTTGACAAGCTGTATTACATACTGCGAAGACAGGCCAATCTGTATCCGTTTCAAAACTTTTAGAAAAAATTCGTAAAAATCGAAATTTTCGCAAAGCGTGTCACGCTTCGAAAAATCTTGCAGCTCCAATCCATGTTTAAGAATTTTTTCTGAGAATTTCACAAAAGCCACAGCGTATTCGCTGATCGCAGTGTGTAAAACAGCTTAGGATGAACCCTCTGGAATTTTTGGGAGACCCTGATGCTATTCGTTTATTTCAATGTGTGTACCAAGACTCAAAACAGAGTTCTTTTTTTTTTTCGAAGAACAGCCTTAAAAGAGCAGGGAATTCTATAAGATGGTAAAATCGCATCGATCATTCTCGATCTAAAAATACAGTCATTTAAAATGTTTTTCTAAAATTCTTGATAAAAGTAAGTTTTTCGGAACTTCCTTAAGGGCGTTTCTCGAAAAGATTATATATATAGGGTGTTTCAAAAAAGTGGTAACACGCTGTCATTCCTTAGCTGTCCAAAAATGTTCAAAATAAGAGACTACGTTATCAAAAAATGTCTCGCGTTCATTTCCAAAAAGTGTCATGTTCTGGATTTGTGTATAAAATTAAATGCTCGTTTAAAATGAATTCAATTCAAATACCTCCGTAGAAAAAAGAAAAAATTCCCAATGAGTCAAATCAGGGGCGTATCCAAGGGGGATCATAACCCCCCCCATGAGAAATTTTTGCCATGCAAAATGTGTATTCTTCACTACACGTATGCATATGTACGCATGTACGCATGTGTATTTATCACACACACGTATGCATATATATATGAGTTGTAGTCGTCGTAACCCCCCCCCAATGAAAAATTTCTGGCTATGCCCCTGAGTCCAATGCACCCCCCCACTCGTACACCAACGAGGGGTGATATTACAAAAGCCACTTTCATCCGATAAACGTGCGAGAGAGATATCTGTCAACAGGGGCGTAGCCAAGGGGGTGTTAGGGGGGTCATAACCCCTCCCCCCATGAGGAATTTTTTGCCATACAAAATGTATATTCTTCATTATCACACACACGTATACATATAATATATATGAGTTGTAGTAGTCGTAAACCCCCCTCCCATGAAAACTTTCTGGCTACGCCCCTGTCTATCAACAAAGAGGATCGGTGGCTACACAAGAATTAGACTGTGTATTCATCTATACGACTGCTAGAATGGAGGAAATTTTTTTTTATTGTGTTTAGGGATGGATGCGAGACAGCTTTTGCGAGACGAGACAGAGATTGACAGCTTTTTTTCCGAGACGATAGAAACATTCTCAACATTACGATGCAGTGATTTTGCAAGACGAGACAAAGCTTTCAGGCTATTTTGCGAGACGCCAATTTTCGGCCTCGCGTAATTGAAATAATTGTGTCCCTAATTGTGTCATTGTATCGTAATCTCTAATTGTGTCATTTTTCTGTACGAGCCCTGAAATGCGAACACCCTAGTGGTGTGGGGGGCATAACACGCGAGCAACGAAAAAAGAAATTCAAAGCATGCGGTTTGTCGAAGGCTTCATTTCTAGCACGTAGTGGCGTACCTAGAGTGAAGGGGCTGTGTGCAAAGGGACATAGGAAGTCCCTACGATAATTTTTTGTTGCACTAGTACTGATACGATTTCTAAGCTTTAAAAACTGTCCCCTCTCTGTACATTAGCGATACTGGCTGGTTTCGCATTCGTAAACAGACAGTCGTCAGGAAATGCGGGTCGATCTATTTTCTCTAATTAGTTCATTTATTTAGTTATTTTACTAGTTCATTAGTTTAATTATTTAATTAGTTCATTATTTTATAACTTTCAATTTGCTTCAGTCTTTTTGTTCATTTTTGGGTCCGACAATGAGTCACGGAAGCAGTAGTCACTTTGAAGTCATTTTAACTCTGGATGAAAAAAAATGAAAAATGTCAAACGTCTATTTGAAGCAGGAAAATGCGTATACATAAAATAACAGTACATAAATTTTAGAATGCTGTCATTTTACATCTTAAAGGAAAATTCAGAAACCGACAAGAAATTACGCAATCATTCAATATTTGAGTCACAATGGGAACGACCTCACACTCTATTTTTAGGTGAAGAAGTCTTAAATATTACGCAAAAACAAAAAACTGTGAATAAATACCCCTCGCAAAAATATAGAATTTTCCGTTAAAAAATACCGATCCCCTCCTTTAAAAAAAATCAGGTCGATCCATTACTATTTGTAGAGGTGTGTTGAGAAAACTACCAAACTGAAACATGGAACTGGAACCCCTCCTCGCCTTTGCTGGCTACGGCCCGATAGGCAGGGGCGTCACTTGCGAGTCTCTGCGCCCCTGCACTAAGGCGGTGGGCATAACATTCCATTAACGATTTCCCGGTGTCATGGTATTGGACCTATTTTTATTATTTTACAGAACAATGAAATGAAATGAAACAGTGCGAGATGACCACGAAAAAAATCTAAACAATACACAATACAAGACCCAAAATCTGCCCATATAGTGTGCAGATTTCACGTCCTTACTATGAAAGAAATTTTATTTTCCCAAATGGGGGAGTGGTCTCAGACACTGGAATCGGTTTATAGGGAAAGGAGACCGCTCAAATCGGTTTGTGTCTGAAAAGGGGGGGGACACTCATTAATGTAATGATTATCTTCAGAGTGCATTTTTCATGAGCTCTGCTGCGGGTTTGCACAATCTGTGAAAATTTAACTGAGGCTTGACTGTGGCTAGCATATTAAAGAAAATGCTTCACGGTGTATTTCGAAAAAATCGTGTGATTTTGGTACATAAGTACAAATAAACTAATGATGTCAGGCGCTTCCAAATTTTGAAACGGTCTCTTGACAAGCTGTACTACCTACTGAAATAAACGATCCACCTGTATCCGTTTCAAAACGTTTAGAAAAAATTCTTAAACATCGGTAATGTTCGCACAACGTGTCACTCTTCGAAAATTCTTGCACCTCAGATCATGTTTAAGAATTTTTTCTGAACATGTCCCAAACGCCGTAGCTTTTTCGCTGATGGCAGTGTGTGAAGCCGCTTAGGAAGCACCCTCTGGAATGTTTGGGAGACCCTGGTGCTATTCGTTTATTTCAATGTGTGTACCGAGACTCAAAACAGAGTTCCTTTTTATCGACATACACCCTCAAAAGCCATACATTTTCACTTTTTAGCTTAACTATTACGCATTTTAACATAAAGTTATGTCTATAACCCCCCGCCCCCCTTGAAGGAAGTCTGCATACGCCACTGCGCACATATATCTATAGGCTGCGTATGCGATACACATATATAAGTATTTACACGTAGAAACAAGTGTCGCGTACTTTTGAAACACACGTTTGGAGGATGAGTTAAAATTAGCAACAGGGCATTACAAGATCCGTACTCTACAGAAAGAGGCGCATAAGCACCCCCCCCCTCCACATACAGACACACACACCTGCCGTCTATTCTAATAAGGCCTATTTGTGACAAAGGCTTATTCAACTTTATGCTTTTCAATAGACACCATGCTGAAACAAATGGATCCGTCTAAACTCAATTTTTTGGGTCTGCAGGTAGAACCCGGAGCCCGGACCCCCCAACACGCGGCGGATCCAGATATTTTCGCGGGAGGGGACTCATTGTGAATAAAGCTTATTTCATCCAAACACAACGTACAATGAAGCAAAGTTTTAGTCTAAATCAATGCAATTTTTTTTTTGCGGAGGTACTCCATTAAAAAAAAAAAAGAAAAATGATCATTTTACATGTTTGAAGTGGGTTAGCCTTTATAGCCATGTCTTTTGGCGAGGGGCCCGAAGAGTATAGTCCCTCTCCTGTATCCGCAACGGATCCCAAGTGTCCACGGGACGACCAGGGTCCGGTAGTCATCAGTGGCGTAGCGAGGGGTGGTTTTGGGGGGTCAGAACACCCCGTCCATTTTTCAAAAAAGGGCCTTAAACCGGGCCCAAAAAATTGGAAGGGCTTTATACTTTTCATCTTTTGAGTTAGAAATTTTAGAGTTATTTTATGCATGACTTCCTTTTACTATTGTAAATGTGAAATAGAATAGAAATTGTTTTTGTGCTGCGGAATGATCAAGACACATTCGTAACAGTCGATTAGAGGACTGTGTGGCAACCCAGGATAAAGGGGCCTCATCGTTTTTTTAAGCTTATCCACTGTTCATCATCATGAGGGTCCACTTGTCTCGCGTGGATGCCATCTTCTAAACTCGGGGTTCCCAGTGGCGATTATGGCACTAGATAAAGGGCAACCCTGTACTTTAAAAAGGGCCTTTTTGAAGCTTACTACTGCCGGACCTTCCGCGATCGTCGAAGGCCTCCAAAATGGATAGACTACTTTATAATTAGAATAATTACATATATTTATTGAGTCATTAGATTATTTATTGGGCCCCAAAAGCTCTAAAATAGTTAAATGTGGTTTATGCACACGTAAGGCTAAATTCCAAATACAGTAGCATCTCCCTATAACGAAGTCTCCTTACAACGATTTTCTCCCAATAACGAAATTTTTATTCGGAAGGCTTAAATAACATTCAAAATACTCTCCATCCGTGATAAGGGAGTGAAGAATGTACATACATATTGTATAGCAAAAAATTCCTCATGGGGGTTTGTGACCCCCCTATCTTCCCCCATGGCTACGTTTCTGCTCTCCATACAACGAAAAGCTTGTCTCCTTGTAACGATTTTTTCAGATTTATCATTTTTTTTTTCAGTTTTTTTTGCCAGTTTGATTTATTGCCAGTTTGATTCTTTGCCCGATTGGAAAGATTTTTTGCCAGTTTTGAAAAAAAATTCTAATTTTTGGACAGACCACTGAATGGAAGAGTAACAGATAACCGATCTTTCGGATGTGGATGCAGAACTCTTAACTGCTTCATATCCTACAGACGAAGAGATTTTGAACAGCATCATAGACAAAAATGAAGACCAGGAAAGTGAAATTGATTTCAAAAATGGTAACTTTTCTGTATAATGTGGTTTTCAGCCAAAATCCCATCTTACAGAAATATTACAACCGTTCGAGACCATTAAGAGAGGTTTACAAATGGAAGAAAATGTGCCTGACCCTCTTTATCAGCACACTTTTAAAATGTGAAAATTTTTAAGACCATTTAAAATGGCGGAATGCAAAGCGATGCAAAATGACAGGATTTTTCGAGTGCAAAATAAACGTATGTGCACTACATATTATTCTCCAAATTCGTGAATTGTCTTTACTTTTGAACATTTCATTTACTCAATAAAAAGTAAAAACATATAAGTTTAACAAATTTATACTATACACTAATTTATTTTTAATTGCAAGTCATAATTCAATACTTTTAAGCATCCAATTGACTAAAAATTTTTGTAACATTTGCTGAAATAAGTTCAGAAATCTCTAGTTTTTGTACAGCGGAATTTTCTCTAGAGCGAATTTTTTTAACTGTAACCAAGAGAGTTCATTCTAGAAAGATTCTGCTGTATTACAAATCCCCTCTAAATGGATCCGTGAGGGGCCTCTTTTCAATCTGTAGCCGAGGGCCTCCGAAGGAGCCTGGGCATTACCTACCTCTTTGAGGTCTGAAATGTTATGCTCTGTGACTGAAGCAATATTTATGAGCTTGATTCACAAGTGAGCTCCTTGGTCTATTAAGAATGGCATTCTATCGCGTCCCGAACAGTAATTATTCATTTCAGTTAAGACAAGGTAAACCAACAAACTATAAAACTAACCTTGAAATGACGGTGATCGGGGTTCTTTATTTGCTGGAAGTTTGTTTCATCTGTGCTTGCCAGGAAAAAAAAATACACTTTCTTTTTTAAAAATTGTGCATATACTTCACAGTATTATGCGCAATACACCCATACAAGCTCCATAGCATCCCATCACCTAAGCGAGGGAAAAAAAAAAAAAAAAAAAAAAATAGAACACTGTGAAAATTCCCCCTCCCCTTTTTTTTTTCTTTTAGCGTTTCCAAAAAACAGGGAAGCATTGAACGTTTGAAGTCATCTTTCTCGCTTCACCGAGTCTGTGCATACGAAATGGTGGAAGAGTCAGAGGGGGAGACCCCCCCCTCCCCTGAACCCCCTCATTTTTTTAGTTTCATGACTGCCCTTTTAAAACGATATTCATGGACCCTGTCATTTTATCTCTCATATTCCACGTATTTCGCCTGTAGGGATGGACGCGAGACGACTTTTTTGCGAGACGAGACAGAGATTTACAGCTTTTTTGCGAGACGAGACACACATTTTTAACATTACGATATAGGGATTTTTGCGAGACAAGACAAAGCTTTTAAGCTATTTTGGGAGACGCGAGACGCTTATTTTTCGTCTCGCGTCCATCCCTATCGCCTGGTCACCCTATGCTGAAATTTTTAGGATCGTAACCAATTTTATAGAAAAAAAAATGGGATGCCTATCCTACAGCTTACGAAAGAGTGTCACACTAGATGAAAGCTGTTGTGAACTGCTAGTATTTAAAATAGATGTAAAAAATACACGGGAACCTATTCTACAGCTTACAAAATAGTGTCACACTAGATTAAAGCTGTTGTGAGCTAATAGTATTTAAATATATGTAAAAAATACATGGGATGCCTATTCTATAGCTTACGAAATAGTGTAACAATAGATTAAAATGGTGTAACAATAGATTAAAGCTGTTATGAACTAATAGCAGTGGCGTAGGCAGAAATTTTTCATGGTGGGGGTTACGACTTCTGCAACTCACTTATATGTATACGGGTGTGTGATAAGGGAGTGAAGAATATACATTTTGTATGCAAAAAATACCTCATGGGTGGGTTATGACCCCCTAACCTCCCCTTGGCTACGCCCCTGACTAATAGTATTTAAATATATGGAAAATTATGTCGCTTTTTTATGTTGCATTTTTGGGACAATTTTCAATAAGGGATTTTTCAGTAAAATGACATAGTTGTCATAAGTAGCAGTGGCGTAGCCACGGAGTGGGTTTAGGGGTTTAGAACCACCCCCTTGAAGGATTTGTCATACAAAATGCATTTTATTCACTCTCTAATCACATAGACGTGTATATGTATATGAGTTGCGGAAGTCACAACCCACCATGAAAAATTTCTCGCTGCACCACTGATGAAATAGCCTATGTTAAACGTTTCGCGTAAGTTATTTGAAAAAACCGTAGTCGTAAACGGCAGTTTATCAATGTACTTTTCAAAGGAGTCAATCACATTTTCTTTAAAACTGTTAGTTGATTTGCCTTAATATAGACTAAGCAAACGGAGTCCCCACTAAAATTTTATCTGTCTACGCCAACGGCGGATTGAAGGAGGGTGGGCGGAGGGGGCGACGCCACCCCTAGTAAATAGAAATTAATGTAAAACATCCTATTTTACTTCCTTAAAATGGATTCATATGTCAATCTTCTAACTAACCGCCCCACCGACAAACTAACCGCCCCCCCAGACAAACTTGCATCCATCCGCCACTGGTCTACGCCACTCGTCATCATCACAGTTATGTTTTGTCATCCCCTCTTTTATTCCTGACACACACGCAGACATCTTTCACAGTGGTCAGTAGACAAGAACCCTTTGTTTCACCCGGAAAATTCGTCATTCGAACTCTCGAGAATAGGTGTCTATTTCGAATACTGCCACGCATGAATCCGAAGTTCTGTGGACGGACATTCGGACGCATTCTCGTTCGCCCCTCCGTCCTACGCCCCCTCCAAAAAAAGAGGGGCGCGCCCGACCGAACCCATTATGTCGAGGGAAACAAACAAAAAAAAATATCACACAACGCGAACTCATTAACACATTAAGCGCCACCCCCCATTTCCAAAAACAACAACGGGCCGGGAGAGAAATAAAAAGCGAAAGAACCAAAAAAGAAAGAAAAGAACACCTTACCGCTTCATTAGCCATGCGGGGGAGGGAGAAGGGGGTAGAAGCGGGAACGACATTGTTGCCATTCCTGGAAAATCGGCCGTGAAACAAAGGCAACAAAGGCTACGGGGGTGGAGTGGCTAGGTCTCCTTTCACTCCCGGCTCGGATTGGTCGAACGCGGCCGACCAATCCCGTCCCGCCGTTTCGGTTCGTCACGCGAGTGAGCTATCAGCGAGCGGGGCGCACACATTCATGGGAAGAGGGCCTTCTGCAGAATTCCCAACGCAAGAACAATAAAAATGTGTGTGTGTTGTATTTCAGACTTTAATTTCGTGTGCCACTCGCTGCGATTGGACAGTATTTCGTCCGCACTCAATTATCTAACCCTCGTATTATCTAGATTTCATTTCATTTTATTTTTTTTCCTCCCTTCGTTTCTCATTTAAATTCACGTGTCAATTAAAACGGGAAAAGAAGGGGGTTGGGGGGGCGCTACCCATGCGACTAGAGTCTGAGGGTTTCTCGTCTTAACGGCTCTTTCGCGTGGCGAACTTAATTGCATGCCGGAGAAAGCCTATCGAAAGGCTGCTTCCAAGAAAACGAGGGGGCTTTTTTTAGTACTTCTTATTTTCTCGCATTCGGGAAGCGTATTAAAAATCCCTTGTTTTCCTATAATTATGATTTCTTTTTGGATGGATCATTCCGAGGATCCTTTCTCCAGTTTTTAACACCGAGGCCCCGATGATCGAACGGGGGGCACGCGCCCCGGGCACCCATGCAGAAGTAGGCCCCAAAATGGAGTTCAGAATGATGCAATGTACAGGGGCACAAAAATGACGCCAGCTGTATCGGTCCCTATTTGCACATTATTTAAAAAGTGCCCTGGGTACGTCCAGCCATTTTGTGCACTTTGGGCAAACGACACGTCACTGCAGTGGCGTAGCCTGAAATTTTTCATGGGGAGGGGGATTGCGACTACTGCAACTCGCATATATGTATACACGAGTGTGATACGGGAGTGAGGAATATACAAATTTTGTTTGGTACAAAATCTCTCATAGGGGGGGGGGGAGGTTGTGAACCCCTATCCCACCCCTTGGCTATGCCACTTTGACACTAGGAGTAACGTATAAATTATACAGATTCCTGTTTCCGGAGGGGGGAGCGATCCGATATTTTAAACCTTTATTGTTACCAGAATTAATATAAATACCGTTTTAAAATAGCTATTTTTCAATCATTGCTTTACAATAATTTCCCATAGCACCTCCTTAAATACGCCACTGGGTCTCCGCAGGGTGCGAACTGAACATTTTCTCCTGGGGGGGACATTTGAAAGAAAACAATCTCCAGGGGGGGACACTTGAAAAGGAAAAGGAGGGAAGGTGCAAATGCTTTACTCAAATAATATTACTTGACAAATGCAGTGGCCGACACGTGTGGGAACTGACTTATATTCAAACTAAAGTCATAGATTGTTTGTTCTATGGAATCACAGATACACAAGCTACATATAATGTACCTGTATTGGAAGACACCCTTGAGGTGTTCTAGCTTAGAAAAGAGACGAAATTTTAAGGCAGTCGCCTTAGAGTATTGTAACAAACGATAACATACAACCTTCATGTTGACTTCTTGACTTCAATCCCAAATCTTCACTCACCCGTTTAACAATTCTTCAGCAGGGGATCAATAGTATCCCTGGCAAGGATCCATTAATATTTCTCTAGCCAGGGATATTACATTCTTCAGCCGGGGACGATCCCCGGCATCCCCCCTGTCAATTCGCATCCTGTGTCTCCGTATGCAAATGACTCGAGTATCATTTTTTTTTAAAACTGAGTTTCCGTTGCCTGTTTTCATAAACTTGAGTGGCTCACTAAACAGAAAATGGCTCATTATCCATTAAGATAGATAATTTTTCTCTAAATTTATTCCTTAAAATTTTTAGGACCCCCCCCCCCTAGGCCTATAGGCGCCACTTACTAAGCGAAAGAGGGACCATAGTTCCCGTTAAAATTAAAAAACATTCAGATATGACCTATTCGAACAGGGTACTTTCTACAATAAGAAACTTTTGCCCCTCACCCCCAATGCTACATGCCAATTTACGCCAATGCAGTGGCGCACCCAGGATTTTAGTTTAGGGGGGGCTGGGCTACAAATACTAGTGAACTCGGTTATAGTGACCTCAATTATAGTTATAACTCTCTTAAAACGTCAAAATATTCCGTGCCAGTCGACTTGCCCGTAGAATATAACCCCAAGAGCAATGTAACTCATTTTAGGATCCAATAATTATATGATCTTATCAGTGATGTTGTAACCAAGTTGAACCGTGTTTCAAGCTCTAACTTAGGTTTTTATTTAAAAACTAACATCTTTTTTTGGTAAAAAGTATTTTAGAAATAATTTAAGACAATTTTTAAAAAGAAAACATTTAACTCATTGGTGACAATTTTCAATTTTCAATACTTTTCACTTCTAATTTCCCACCTTTAGGGGGTTAGGGGGGTCACAATCCCCCCCATGAGGATTTTTTGCCCTACAAAATGTATATTCTTCACTCCCTTATCACACACATGTATGCATATATGTGAGTTGCAGAAGTCGTAACCACCCTCCCCATGAAAAATGTCTGGCTTCGCCCCTGAGGAAGACATAAGACCACGCTTGGAAAGAGCCTGCACAATCTATGCGTTGACACGTCGCCGATATCTTGCGATGTGTCCCAGTGGGATCATGATCGTCATCCGTCGAATGTCGCCCTCCGCGCGGAGGACAAGTGTCGCTTCTCCACCTGCTCATTCATTGGACGGGTGACAACACTTGCCCTGCCAGGCTCGCACACTGGGCTAGTCGGTCAACCTATCGGGGGGAGGGGGAACCCCACAGCTCAGTGGCGTCACCAAGGCGAGTGACGCTTTATTGAAAGTCTACGGAAGAATGCTCGTCAGACTGTGGCTCGCAACAGTGGCGCATCCACGACGGGAAGCTTTAAGGCCGCTGCAGATACCCAGAGACCGTCGCTGGCCGCTTGGCCAATTATCACTTGTAAGCAATAAATTTTTCGCACGAGAAGAAAGCGGGAGATACTCCGGACAATAGGTCATTGGGGACCGTGGATACTATTGCGGTTTTCACACTTGTGGTTTTCACCCCATCTATTGTTCGGTAGAGGGTCGCAGCGTCCAAACCCGGTCCAATTTCCCCGTTCAAATACATTGTAGCCGCGACAGTCTCTGGGTATCTGCAAAGGCCTGTAGGCCCCCCTCATAAAAAAGGGCACGGGTTGCGGGTAGCATTTTGGTTCATCCTACACGTTCCTTAAGTTAAATGAGGAGATGGATTGCAAAACTAGGCCTTGGAGGTCTTCTGCTTGGTATTGGCTTCAAAATTAAGAAGTTTTTTTTTTTTAGGTAAGGCGTTTCGGTGAAGAAGCAGTTTCATTTTTTCGCATGCGCCCCTCGGGTGGTATAGAGCCTTCAGAAATTTTTATCCCGTCTAGGGACCGGGTTCGATTCCCAGCGGGGGCTGGGGTGTTCCATGGCCCGTTTCTTCATGGGGGGGGGTCACGAGGGCCGCCATTTTGTGCACCCCTGTTAAAAGGGCCAGTTGTGCGGGCCTTCACAGCGGCCAAGGCTTGCGTCCAGCGCCCGACGACTGGAAAAAAATCGAATGTTGAACACCATAAATGGGATTCTAAAGTCTGGCTGTTCATAGAGCCCTGTCGCCGTTTCAATGCGCGTTAGAACCTCTTCAAAAGTCTCCCGGTCGAGGTACTGCCCCCTCCCCCACGTAGGTAGATGTTCCTCGAGTAGACTCGCCATAAGACACAGAAACAAAAGAGGGCCACCCGAGGCCATGGACATCGGACACGGACCGAACCCACCTTCGCCCGCAAACGCGAGGTTTTTTAACCCTTTAACGCGCAGTGTTCCCGCTCTATGGGAACACCCAACTCGGACGTTTGGACGGTTGCCAGTCACGAAGAATAGATTGGATTTCTATAAAAAGAGTGGCGGGTGACAGAGCTCCACGAGAATCCTTTACTTTTGAGCACGTCCTTTCCCGTCCAAAAAGGGTCACGATTCTTTTGAACAGCACTGACATCTGCTGAAAAATGGAAGAACGCGAGAACGGCTGGATAGAGGGCCCCATGCTGAAAAAAGGGCAGCCGTGGCCATCGCTCGACGGAACGACCCTCAAGAGGGCGGACGATCGAAACGTTCATCGCGTGCCACAGATCGACGCAGCTCGGTAGAGATGGACGCGAGACGACTTTTTTGTGAGACGAGACAGAGATTTACAGCTTTTTTGCGAGACGAGACACACATTTTTAACATTACGATATAGGGATTTTTGCGAGACGAGACAAGCTTTTAGGCTATTTTGCGAGACGCGAGACGCTTATTTTTCGTCTCGCGTCCATCCCTACAGCTCGGGCCTTTTTGACGCAGCTGGCTGTGCCCGGCACAGCCAGCTGCGTCCAAAAAGGGTCTCTCGATCTGTGACACGCGAGGAACTTTTCCATCGTCCGCCTTCTTGCTGGTAGTGAAGTCGAGCGATGGCATCGGCTGCCCTTTTTTCAACATGGGGAAAGGGTTGCGCCTCAAAGGGTTAAAACAAACGAGACATCCAAAGCGAGTCGTTCCGAGAAAGAGACAGGCGAACAGACAGAGAGAGAGAGAGGCCCACATGCAGGAGCCGAACGGCCTTCGAATTCGAGCAAAATGCTAATTACCGAGGGAGGGACGTCTGCATTCCTTCGCGAAGGACCGAGGTCAGACTCGGGTGCACGTCGAGCGTGTCTCGTTCGTTCTCTCGAGACGGGATTGCAGCGAGACGAATTAAGAAGCGGAGCCCATGGGAGGTCGGGTGGCGCGGGCTGTTCTTGTGGGTGGCCGTCCGGGCAAGGAAGGGGGGAGGAATGGGCACGAATGGGACGACGCCTTCCCCTCCAGCGTATGCTTTGTCTCTCTCGTTCTCTTTCTTTTTAAATAAAATAATATTTAAATATGTATAAATATGCGAAATATTTCAAGCAATGTTGGTATAAAAATAATGGGACTTCTTTCCTAGCACTTCGCTTTACGAATTTCTGTTCGTAAATCGTTACTTTGATTTTCGGTTGGTTTTCCCACACTGCACGGGGCTTTCCGCGCGTGTTCTGGGCTCCGCCCGAGCCTCGTTTTCGGTGTCGAGGGGAGTCTAAATTCGTTTTTGCTTTGTCATCCGCGAATGGAATCGCCCCGATTCCCCTCGAGTGTCCACGGGGTTCTGACGCAAGCTGCCGACGAGCGAGTGCGGCGTTTTGCTGCCGAGAAGATTCTTATCGCTGCTCGACTGCTACGGAAAAGTCCTGTTACTGAGGCCCCGGGTAGCGTCTGTCTTATGTTTCCTTTTCGAACAATCAATGAGATAAGTTTAAATCAAAGGACAGCGTCATCCACATTCCAGTGTAGCGAAATCGCCACACCTATATAAGTAACCAGCTTATAACGGGCAGATTTGCCCAGTTGGGGTTCCTGGGCAGAAACTTCATGAGGGGAACCTCTTTCGACATTTTTTTCAAAATTTACAAATTTTGAAACTTAAAGAACAATTTGGGAGGGGGGGGCGCTTGCCCCGAATGCCCTCCCAGAAAACAGCCCCTGCTTTTAATACAAAAAAAGTAAGGCTGAAAGTTGCGATATAGGCCGTCTATAAAAAGGACGCATTTCAAAATAAGCGAAAGAGGAGCACAAAGATTTCTGCAGGTATACCTAAAATTCTGTTCATTTCAAAGACACGGCATACCTCGTGTTCCATTCCAAATGTCCACGATCGGACCAAGCGAGTCCTCCGTCCTATATTCCAATTCAGTTTCCTCTTCCAAAATTCCTCTCATCCATCCACCACCATCGAATAATCTTCTCTCGTTCCGTCTAGACCGAGGGAGGGCCGAATCTTATGCCCATCGCCGGCCCCATTGCATCGTGGAGGATGAACACCACACTCTCCAGGGCCCTATATTCAGTTCCTATTTCCTTCACTCATTTCAAGCGTTGGAAAATAGGAATACGAGTGGGCTTTCGTTCAGGAGAAGAAAAGTGAGGGGGGGGGGGAAATGAAAGGGTTGTTACGAAATCCTTCCAAAAGTCTTCAGCCTCTCTCAAAACAGTCAGTTTTCAGATGGATGCAACGTCCGGTCGGGCGCGTGCGCCACGATGGTGCCACCCTTGCCTGATCTATATAGCGGGGCAAACCTAACCTGATAGTGGAGGTAAAGCTATAGGCCGTGTGATTCCGCCGTTCTCAAATAGTTCTTTCCGTTTGCCCAGCTTATTACAAAAGTAAGACATTCATCCATTATTAAGTGCTAAAATAAAGTGTATGCTATAAAATAATTGCATATTTGTGTTACTCGAACGCAGTGACTAAAAGGATTATGTCAGAAATCAGATGGAACGCCTTCCCAAACGTTTGACCAATCCTTGGTGAAGCATCACCTCTTTTGTGCTGGCGGGAATTGAATACTGCGGATTTGATTTGCGATTATGTTGCTTTGTGATGCTGACATTCAAATACTTGACATTCAAGGCGGCGAGTTGTGAAATGGCCCCTCTAGCCTTCCACTGCACTATCAGGTTAGGTTTGCCCCGAATATAGACTGTTGGGAGGACTCCATTTTTTAAAATGACTTTTGAAGAATCTCCCAAGGGGATTCTGGACCTTATCCGAAAGAGTTATCCATTTTGCTTCATTCCATCGTGTCCATTTTTACATTTAAATGTGTTAGGAGATTTTATGAAATTTTTATTTTTCGGAGTTAAAATAACTCAATCAAAGGGGATAACGTTTAATTTTTTTTTTTTTTTTTTCTGGTGGCGGGTGTCCAATCTGTATGAGCCGCACCGGACCCCCTCCAGGAGAAAGTCCTCTGTGCGCCACTGCTGTGGCATGACGCATTCGACCCTCTTTTGTATACGATTTTCCACTTTTTGACACGGGCTTATTCCAATGCACTCTATAAAGGCAAAAACGCATCCGTCATGAAATGTCGAGGAAACACTTTTGCAAAATGGGTCACTCCTTTTTAAAAATTTTTTTGCTTCGCCATTCCGCGTTCAAGAATTGGTTTCTGAAAATTGGAAGAAAGTGCCGTTGTCGTTTACGAGAGTGTGTCCATACTGCAGCTTAGGAAGAACCATCCCGAATTTTCCTCCAGTCACCAGCACAGTCAGTCTATTTCAATGGGTGTACCGAGATCGCCGAGCAGGTTTTGTTTCGTCAAACTTTAAGGCTATTCTGTTTGGAAACCATGCAACTTCCGAATAACTTTTTTCAAAAAATCTGGAGTGACTCCTCTCGACTCTCCGAACACTTATGATTAAGATCTTTACCCAGCATTTAAATCCATTTGAATCGATGCATCATTCAAACATATAGCCCCAATTGGAGCTCCATCGAATGCGCCGTTTCAACGCGAGCGCACTTTCAAGAATTGCTCCCATTTTATGCCATAATGTAAAAGAAGTCTGGGTCGTAGCCCTGTAGGAAAACCATAAGTCCTATACACACCGAAATCCATACCGGTCTTGCGACGGTGGTTTAGAACCTATAGACCCAATGGGAGCTCCATCGAATGCGCCGTTGAGGAGCTATCGTGTTCACTCACATACACACATAAATAAATCTCGTAAAAATAGCATCCATGAATTCAGAAGACCTCCAAACGTGTCCCTACACCCACATCTCGAAGTCGATTTGTTTCAGGATGACAATACTTTCCTTACAGGTATCTGTTCGGAAAGTAAAAATGGAATCGCAGTATAGAGAATCGGAGAGAGAATGTCTCTCGACAAAGAGTAGGTACTGTGAACGGTTACGATGAACTTTAGAATTTACGAAACATTCAGAAAAAAAAATGCTCAAACTATAGAATTTCGCGATATATCTCTGAACATAGAACTCCTCTGCGCCATTTTGGTGCTTATGAGGTTGGCACGAGACATACAGCTCGACTGCGAGTGTTCAGCCAATACCTCCTCGAAATAGAAAGCCTTACAAATCCTACGGCACCCAGCTTTGACGTCATCACTGGGCCTACATTTAAAAGTTTTATCTTCACAAAACTGAACTATTAAAATTATCTAATGAATCACGGGTTAAGAAACTGCCATGGGTCGTAAAGTTATATTTTTTATCTCAAACTAATGAAATATTGCTATTCATAGATCCATTCACCAGAAATTTTTAATACAGTTGAACCTCGATTGAACGTACTTTGATGGAACGAATTCTCCAAATGAACGAATATTTTGTTGTCCCGACAAAAAGGGTGCAAAAATACTCCGATGGAACGAATTTTTAGCTTGGATAGAACGAACCACCGTCGCAAATAAAATTCGCACATAAAACTAAAACTTTGAATTTTTCGCACACAAAATTTTGAATGTTTCACACCCTCATCCAAGTGTGTCATATAATCATTTTTTTCTCCTTTCTCCAAACGAAGCCAGTGCCTACGAAGACAGCGATACAGAAACAGTCATTGACAATGACGCCGTGGATAACGATGATCCAGTGCCTGGATGGGAAGACGTTCATTGAAATTTCACAGGATAGGTGTCTTGCGATGTACAGCTCAGTACCTGCGATAGTGAACAGAAAGAGAATGACGATTCTGAAAGCAGCGAAGAGGACGAAGAAACGGAAATTGAATTAAAAAGAAGTGACCTTCCAAGAAGTAGTTTGCAGCTTGAATGCTTTAATATTTTTTTTTTGGTCTCACGAGGTGGATGCTGTTGTTCTTACGAAGTTAGAAACTATCGACCCAGAACTTTGGAAAGTCAAAACAAAGCACTGTTACAGATTTCTTTCCAAAGTGCCAATAAGGATGTATGTATTAAGTTTTAAGAGCCAGTAACATGAAAGAATTTTGATAGTTTAAAGTGGATCGCCTAACGTATAACTTATCCTTTTTAAGCTCGCAGTCAACCATCCTCCTTCTTTTTTGAATATCTTAGGGTATTTTGCATGGATATTTTTATACCGTAACTCTTCACAAACATGGATATTCGATTGAACGAAAGGATGTGTGGGTACCCATCCATTCGTTCAATCGAGGTTCGACTGTAGTTCTATTTTCTGAAACTAAAACTTTTAAATGGAGGCCTCATGATGACGTCAGAGTTGAAAGGCTTTCTATAGGCAGGAGGCGCTGGTTCAGTCCGCAGTAGAGATGAGTTCGGGCTCATTTTTTGAAGCCCGAGCCCGAAGACTTTTAATCCGAGCCCGCCCGAGCCATATTATTAAAGTTGGAGCCCGAGCCCGAAATTTCAGCTAAAGACAAATAAAATGAACTACTTCATTAAGAGGATACAATAAATTTTGGAGCTTCACACACCTTCTAGTCCCCCGTGCCGCTATTTTTTGAAATAAGTACGTCTATTTATCCCATGAATCACTTTTTAAAATCTGTTTCAAGGAGTATGTTCAACAAAGGAGACATTTTTCACGAGCCCGAGCCCGAGTCGGGCCCGGGCTCGGGCTGAGCCCGTCTCATCTCTAGTCCGCAGTGCATCCGGTGGAGAAGCGCGATCCATTGGTTTCGAGTTTCGAACATCACGGGTTCGTTTTGAAAGCGGTTCGAAAGTCGTTCTTCACGAGTGGAATACCCTTATAAACGACCGCCATCCTATATCCCTCCATCGACGACATCCAAAATAAACGAACGAAAATGTTTACGAAGGGTCGTGCGAAGAAAGTTCGAAACATCTTCTGCTCGCCCCCCCCCCCACCTCTCTCTTCGGCATCGTATACCCGGATCGTTGCCATTCCAATTTCTTCGAAATAAATAATAATAAAAAATGTAGAAGAGGGGATGGACTCGACGCCCAACGATCCAGGATGTTTTCTCGATGCCGCCACTCATTAGCGATGGACGAAATCCGTGTTCGGAACGTTTTCTTTTTTATCACGTATCCGGACGGACGGACAGATATGAGTCGGTTAAAGGAACGTATTGTGAATCGACTGTCTGAGGAGAAAATAGGGGGGGGGGGAACGAATCGAGAGCCCAATTAAAGAGTGGGAAAGAGAGGATTTCGGAATGGTCGCAATCAGGCAACGTAATTTGTTTTTTTGGGCCTCCGTCCACGTGAGTTATAAAGATCGTGACTGGAGCATCACCTATACCTATGGGTCCGTCCGCCCGTCTGTTCGGGTGGGCGTGTCTCCGAATCGGATTCTCTCTGAAGCATCCGGGTCCTCAAGGACAGGGATGATGATGATGATTCCGAGAATGATACGATTGCCAAACAATCCAACAAAAAAAAATGATAATGATATGTGTGTGCATCTGGCAGTGGAAAAAAAAAAAATCAGGACTTGGCCGGCGGAGGGGCGGGGTGGGGTGGGGGCTGGCGGTGTTCTTTCAGTTAATACCGGGATGATGGGGCGACGGATGCGTAATTGGATTTAATTGGAGTGAAAACGGCCGGGCTAACGGGGTCTTCGGGTTCTTCTTTTGGATAGGTGTGCAACGATGGCAGACGATGTCCCTCCTGGAGACAGTCTGGCCACGACGCCATCACTTTTAATGATAGGCATCATCGGCGGCCGAAAGAGGTTTCGATTTCTTCCCCCCCCCCACTTTTTTTTCCTTTCATTTCATTTCTCTTTCTTCGAGAGGGGTGGAAGGGGGGGGGGGAGTGCATGACGTGTCATTATGTAGGATGCCGAGGCGGCTTTTCCCCACTTTGAAAGGCTATCGGCAATCCTTCGGCATCGCTGTTTCCGATTGAACTCTTCTTTATACGTCAGACTCACTTCGAACTTCGACGCCCTTCCCCTCCCCTCATCCATTTCGTACTATAAATGTTGATTAAAAGAATATCCAGAGGTTCTCTTCTGTTGAAACTGCAACGGGATCTATGAACGTGGGATTACTTGTCATCTTGATTCAGTCGTAAGTCACTCGAGAAAGGACTGATGCATAGCAAACCATTTTAATTGAATAGACGCGAAATATGGATCAACACGGTGAACTGCGCTTTAATACGTATTATCTTAGCCCAGCGGTTCTCAACCTTTTGATGTCACCCCCCTCCCCCCAACAAAGCCTAACTTACGGTGGTGCCCCCATCCCCCTCACATTTTTCATCCTGCATTCCGTTCTTTTAATCTTTAACAATGAACATGGAGTCGAATTTCCTACAAAATAATGGTATCAGTCAAGTTTGAATGAACATTTTAAGAGAAAAATGGATCTATTTTTGAGTCAAAATGAGAATAAATAGGATGATTTTTTAAAAACAGGCATCACTACTGGCTCTTTGGTTTTTCTCGCCCTCCCCCCAGTCAACGCTCTGCGCCCCCCCCCCCCCTTGAGGAGCGCGACGTTGAGAAACGCTGTCTTAGCCAATTTTCTATTTTTAAAATTCATCCATGAATGGCAAGCCTTGGCAGTCATTGGACGCCCTCGAAATGGGCGGTATTTTTTGCATAACCTATTCCAACGTTTATAAGTTCTCAATGTTTACTCTGTCAGCGACCCCTCCCATCCCAATGCCCCATTTCAGTTGTCTTCGTCACAATGTCCATTTTTGATGGCAAGCCAAAGTTTATTGGCTTGATACCGCGTGAGTCGATCCATTAAAACTAATGCCTGAAAATGAAAAAGCAATTCGCACGGAATTCTCAACTCCAATATTTAAATCATCTGTGATGGAGCAGAAGAAAATACGCTGGAACCTTCCAAGTTGGATACCCCCCCCATCACTTGGACACCCCTTTCGACACTTTTCTGGGGAAACACGGATAGAGACCTCTATCAGTTGGACACTTTTCGAGGGAACCGCATGGCACTTCACTTTCCATCTGGATTTAATCATCCTTTGGATGCTGTTATAACACCCTTCTTTGTAGGGTGTGATAAGAAGGGCGCTTTGTAAGGTATAAGAAAGTTTTCGTAAGAGGGGGGGATGAAGCGTTTGCCCTGGGCCCCCCCCTTTCTGCAAATCGGTCCTTGCATACATGCACCGTGTCATAAGTGTAGGGGGATCTGTGTATTCAATGTGCGTCGGCCCTATTGGCCTTCCTCGCTTCATTCTGTTGGAAAGTTCATCCGAAAAGTGCGCCCTAAACCCATGCGTCCCGGACCCGCCAGAATGCACTCGATCCGAGAGTGCTTTGAATTTACGAAAGCCGGGAAACGCTCCCTCCCCCCTCCCTCAAGTACTTGCTTTCCGCAAGAACACTCTCAAGGCAGTGTAGAATGTTTTACAGGCGTTCGTAATTATTTGCTTAAGACTCAGTTATTAATGGATATCCAAAATCAAGTAATCGCTGGTGAATGAAACGACCTAATTATTCTCTACACTGTTAATAGAAGTAGTTCAACATTTCACCATAAAATGGTGCTAAATTAGCTGCAACCTTTAAAAGAAGGAACGTTGAACCGTGATTGGGTTCTTAAATTGATCAATGGAATTAAATTATGGTTCAATGTTTCTCCATGGAAAGGTTGCAGCAAATTTAGCACCATTTTACGGTGAAATGTTGAACTATTTCTATTAACGGTGTAATATACGCGAGGACAGTTTTTCTTTTTCTTTTCTTTTCTTGCTTCCTTTTTTAAAGATAGGGGGTTCAACTCCGCTGGCCATTCCAGAAAAGACAAGAGTCAAGAATGAAAACAATAGACTGCCGCGAGTGAAGTACGTATACAGGATCTCAGGGGCGTAGCCAAAATTTTTTCATGGGGGGGGTTACGTCTACTACAACTCATATATGTATACGTGGGTGTGATAATGTAGTGAAGAATATACATTTTGTATGGCAAAAAATTCCTCATGGGGGGGTTATGACCCCCCTAGGCTACGCCCCTGCATGATCCCTTTTCAACAGAAGCGTTGCCAATACGCATAAACCAAACGAGCGAAATTGGGCCCAGTTATCAAAAAGGCGCTTCTCCTTTAGGAGCGTTTTTAGATCCCAAGAGCGGAGCGAAATAAAACAATAAGCGAGGAGGGGAATTCTCAGAAAAAAAGATTACTTAAAGAGCACTTTCGCGGAAATACCGGTAGGTTTCGATGGAAGATCGTGGATCGCTCCGCAATGTATCGTTTTTTTTCGCTCTTTGGGTTCAAGCGTGAACATTGGAGCATTTCTCAGATCGGTCGAGGAGCTTCCCGGTGCTCCACTTCGAGTGCCCGTGATGAAACCACGGGCCTGGACGTGGGTCCGGAAATCTTCACTTGTCTGGAAGCCTTGGCCTCTCAGACAGCCCTTCGTTTCAGGTAGCGCATGGAAATCCCTCAGTCCATAAATTGGAAGACTTCGTTAGTAAAAAAATTCCCCCCTCTTTCCTATTCAAAAAGTTACATTTTATAAATTTTAGTTTTTCTTCCGGGGATTCATGTGCTCCAATGGATTGAGCCGGCGAAGATCGTAAAATAGTTTGAGTACGCGATTGGAATGTCCATTTCAATTCCGAAGAAGTGTTTTATGGAAAGAGGAAGACAAACACGGCATACTCCTAGATTAGGATACTGTGGCGTCCTAAATAAAGAGAGAGCCCTTTCGCTCACACAAAACACTTTATTAGACGCACATAAAAACACATAGAAGATTTGAGTTGGAACTTAAACAGTTGGAACTGTTTAAGTTCCCAACTGTTTAAGTAACTGTACTGTTCCCAATCTTCGCATTCTTCCATTTTTCAGCCGATGTCAGTGCTATTAAAAATAATCGTGACCCTTTTTTGTGACGGGAAAGGACGTGCTCCAAAGTAAAGGATTCTCGTGGAGCTCGGTCACCCGCCACTCTTTTGATAGACATCCAATCGGTTCTTCGTGACTGGCAACAGTCGAAACGTCTGAGTGGGGTGTTCCGAGAGTGGGAACACTGCACCTCAAAGGGTGAAGGGTGCATATGGAAGAAAAAACTGTGCTCGAGCACAGCCAGCTGTCGTCCAAAAAGGGGTCTCTGGATCTGTGGGCACGCGATGAACGTTTCGATCGTCCGCCCTCTTGCGGGTCGTTCAGTCGAGCGATGGCCACGGCGGCTCTTTTTTCGGCATGGGGAAAGGGTTGCGCCTCAAAGGGTTAAGACACCCTGTGTCTGTTGCGGCGACACCGATGGCGGGAAAGCCGATTTCTCTCCTCGGGTCGACGTTCCATTCGACCCTAGAAAGGGTTCAAAACGGACGGATAACGGACGCTTCTCGAAAAGACGAGTGACACCGTGTCATTTCCTCGATAGACAGGGAAAAAGGAAAACATAACACACAATTGTGCAATACGCACTCGTCGACAGTTTTCCATTTTTATCTTTTTCCGCTTTATCACCTCGAGAGAGAGATAGCCGTCGCAGTCAGAGCCTCTATCTTCTGCGTTCTTTCCGACCCCGAGCCGCGAAACCATGCGACCTTTCAACTCAATCCTCCTCGGGAGCCGGCTTTTAAGTCGGACCCTGAGAGGGGGTTTAGAGTTCGGAGATTTTTTTAGAACGATTTCCATCGCTGAAATCAGATGGGGCCAGTCCAGTTCCGTCTTCATTATGAACGGACTATGGGAGGATGAACTAACCCATGCACGAAACTCCAGGGTCCTAAACCTGGGAAATTGGACTCGAGCTGAAGTACAAAACGTGTACTCGAGAATGAGGGTACGTTACAATAATGAGAGGTGCGAGGATTCTAAAGATTTAATTTAGTTTTATTTTAAACTAGCTGCGTGCCCGTTCTTCGCACGGTAGGAAACGAAAAATTTCCTCACATGTGTCATTCGAATGAATGATGTGGAATCTAGAAAAAGCAAAACTATTTCACTCTTGACTTAAAATTTGCGTCATATATGTAATAACCTGAGATCATTGCAATATAATGACACACACACACACACAAAAAAAAAAAAAACTGTCAGCGTTATTCGGTATCAAAAAAGTGAAAGTGGACCGTTTGCAGTGAACTTCTCACTTTCAAAATGTCTTATTTCCTCGAACATGCTGTCTTTTAGGTTCACGTTTTAGCGTTCCATACCTCAGACACTACATGAAATGGACATTTTTTTATTTTAAAAATACGCCACCCTCTCTTGCAACCCTTTTCAAAAAGAAAAAAGATAAGAGGTAAGACTGCGCTATTTATAAAGGCTTTAAAATTGTTTTTCTAGATTATGCAGTTTAATTTTTTTTCTCACAAATAAATCCAGTATTTATAAAAGGAAATCGAGCCAAGCAAAGAAATCGTCTGCTCGCGGGACCCGTTTTTATTTATTTTTTTCAACTGGCCATTTTAATCATTGTTACTGTATCCATGACAACCAAACCGCAAGATATCAAACCGAAACTCATAAGCAGGTGCTACTGAAATGGAAATGCTTCGTTACTTAAAAATTCGTAAAAATTTTCCTAATTTATATTTTCCCCCCGTTCTTCTTTTAAAAGTCGGCGAATTGTGTGCTCCGTCTTTTGCCCAAATATAAAAAAGCTATGACAGATAGAATTCAAGATGCAGCAGTTTAAAAAAATATTTTACGAAAGTCAGCGTCCAATTTAATTTTATTTGAAAAATTCCCAAAATTCTGCAAATTATGTTACATAGTCCGAACAAACAGTTTTTAAAAGAAAATTTTTTCCTCTGTACGATGATGTAACTATCGTTTTCTTGCGAGTGCAATAACCGGCGTTATTATGTATCACGCAAGAAAAATCGCTAAAAATCGGACAAAACATAAAAATAAAACATTTTCTAATTCGAATTTCGAAAAAAATCGCTTCGAGGTGTGTCGAGACCGTCTTGGAGAATTTCCGTACAAAATTGGCTAGGTCTACGATCACCCGTTTCGGAGCTACGCGAGACGCAGACAGACAGACAGACAAACTAACGGACAGTTTACACACTGTTTTATTTATATAGATTTTGCTGGGACTGTTTTTGTTTTGGACGCCTGATAAAACTGGCGTTGGAAATGTATGATTTATGTTATATAAAAAAAACCTTTATTAGTCTAAGTCCCATAAATTGCTTTGCCTTTTGTTGAAAGGAAGCTCAAAAATCCATACTGGGCCGATGCGAGAAGAAGGAAAATGAAGTGGTACCGGCGTCCGCAGTGACGTATGTGTGTCCGCTTTTTTTTCGCATCCCAGTCGGTCTATTCTCCAGGTCCATGACCCGGGTATGGATTTTGCATTCCGGGACAACCCGCGGACTTCCCGCAAACAATGTCTCCGGTAAGAGGGGGTACCGTTGCCCAGGACGGAGCTCCGTGGCTCGGGCGCATGGGGGGTCTATAAACCCTTTGAGGCGCAACCCTTTCCCCATGCTGTAAAAAGGGCAGCCGTGGCCGTCGCTCGACTGAACGACCCGCAAGAGGGCGGACGATCGAAACGTTTCTCGCGTGCCCACAGATCGAGAGACCCTTTTTGGACGACAGCCGGCTGTGCGGCACAGCAGCCCTCTCGATCTGTGGCACGCGACGAGCGTTTCGATCGTCCGCCCTCTTGCGGGTCGTTCCGTCGAGCGACGGCCCGGCTGCCCTTTTTCCAGCAGGGGGCCCTCTATTCAGCTGTTCTCGCATGCTTCCCTTTTTCAGCCGAGGTCAGTGCTGTTCAAAAGAATCGTGACCCTTTTTTGTGACGGGAAAGGACGTGCTCAAAAGTAAAGCATTCTCGTGGAGCTCGGTCACCCGCCACTCTTTTGATAGAAATCCAATCTGTTCTTCGTGACGGGCCACAGTCCAAACGTCCGAGTGGGGTGTTCCCAGAGCGGGAACACTGCGCGTTAAAGGGTTAAGCTGTAAGTACAACCTATCTCCTGGTTGTTATTTTCAGAAATCGGCCATCTCTTTGCGAGCAGTAGTATGAACGAATAATACAAGCAGAGGACTCTATGCAGTGGAAGAAATACGAAATACTCAGGGGGGGGGGGGACTTTGAATATACATCAAAGAAAAAAAAATGATCCTGCTACAGCCCATTTTTAAAGGTAATTTTGAATGTGTTCAGATTTTTTCTTTTTCATTTCTTTCTATTTTACTTTCCGAACATGTACCCTGTCAGGAAAGTAGTGTCATCCTGAAACAATTCGACCTCGAGATGTGGGTGTAGGGACACGTTCGGAGGTCTTCTCAATTCATGGATGCTGTTTTTACGAGATGTGTGTGTATGTGAGTGAACACGATAGCTCCTCAAGGGGGCATTCGACGGAGCTCCCATTGGGTCTATAGGTTATAAACCACCGTCGCAAGACCGGTATGGATTGGGATGTGTATAGGACTGATCGTTTTTCGACAGGGCTACGACCCAGATTTCTTGGACAGGATGGCCTTTTTTGGGAGGTGGGAATTCTTGAAAGTTCGCTAGCGTTTAAAAAACGCATTCGATGGAGCTTCCATTGGATATCTATTTTTGAAGTATTCATGGATTCAAATGGATTGAAATGCTAGGTCATGATCTTAATGTGTGTTCGGAAAGTCGAGTGGAGTCACTCCAGATTTTTTTAAAAATGCACGAGAGAAATAGATGGACTGTGGATGCGAGTGCCTAGTTTTTGGGAAGCCTATTAAAGGGTTTCGAGCGTTTCATGTCGTGCGTTCGTTTTCAAAGCTGTTCGAAAGGCCAGTGGCGTTTTCGGAAGAAACACCATTAAAAAAAAAAAAATTACGAACACAGTCAATGTAAAGTGTTATATAACCAATGCGCTTACCATCCATCTTCATTTATTTATTTATTTTTTTAGAATTCCGCTCAAAAGAATGGGAGGAAAAACAGCCTCCCAACTTTTCCTCCAAGAGATGGCATTTCCATTATTCCACAGCCATTGTCCCTCGTTACGCCGAAGCCCAGGTGCTGCGCGTTTTTACCGGGAACTATCTGTGCCACACACACCTGGGGCCCTTTCATCTGCGGTGATACTCTTCGAAACGTGCGCCCCTTCTCCGAAGGCGCCCGCCCCCGCAGATGGCCGGAATTTCAATTCGCGAGAAGTGACCCGAAAAAAAACGATGTCCTCGCAACCCAATAAGTCGTCCGCAATTTGACATCTTGTGGTTTTTCCATTGTCAAAGCCAGGGCACTCTATTTTAGTGAGTTTTCTGCTTCCCGCAGTCCTATTTCGCATGACAATGTAGGTGGGAAGTCATCTTCCCACCACCGCAGAAAGGGTTAAAAAGTGTGATTCAGGATACTAAAATTCTCATCCTCAGCCTGTATCCTGGGTTCGTGAAAAATCATCGAAATATCTCACTTTTGATCACCATGGTGACCCCCTCTTATAGGGAGGGAGGCCCCATTTACGAAAAGTCGCTTTAAAATCGGGGAACGGGAGGATTTTCACTTTTTTAAAGTAGCTCCGATTGTTTTCTCTAATTCTTCGCGTATTTGGGAAAATTTTCGAGTACAACGGCGTGGATTTCATTACGTTCTCTTAGCATAGCTTGCTAATCTTTTTGGTATCATGGCGGTAAAAGTTTTGTTTTGGACTGGTTTGGAACAATCGAAATTGCGATAAACAGGACTTTTCTGATTTAGATCCTTTCAATTTGAGAATGGTGGATCCCCGTCTATGCTTAAAAGGAATCCTCACTAGAAAAAACTTACGTTTGCGGCAGTTCTCTACCTGTAGGAAAGGTCAGTCAGCTAGGTCAAAAGCGTGGGCAGAGTGGAGGTCGCGCGCATGGAATCTTGAATCGAAAACTCCGCATTTCTATTTTCTTCTCTGGGTCACGTTTATTCCAAGAATGTCGGGGGAGTGTGAAAGAAAAATAAGAGAGTTTAAATTTCATCAGCATACAGCACAAACGTGTGACTCACTCTCAGGGAGATGTGTGGACGGAATGCGAAAGGGAGAAACAAGTTACAGCTCTAACTCGTGGCTGCGGGTATTTTCGGGGACTGAACCCTTTGAGGCGCAACCCTTTCCCAATGCCGAAAAAAGGGCAGCCGTTGTTATCGCTCGACTGAACGACCCGCAAGAGGGCGGACGATCGAAACGTGCATTGCGGGCCACAGATCGAGAGACCCCTTTTTTGACGACAGCCAGCTGTCGACAAAAAAATGGTCTCTCGATCTGTGGCACGCGATGAACGTTTCGATCGTCGCACAGCCGGCTGTCGTCAGAAAAGGGTCTCTCGATCGGTGTCACGCTATGAACGTTTCGATCGTCCGCCCCCTTACTGGTCGTGAAGTTGAGCGATGGCAACGGCTGCGATTTTTTCAGCATCGGGCCATCCATCCAGTTGTTTTCGCATTCTTCCCTTTTTCAGCAGATGTCAGTGCCGTTCAAAAGAATCGTGACCCTTTTTTGACGAGAAAGGACGTGCTCCAAAGTAAAGGATTCTCGTGGAGCTCGGCCGCCCGCCACTATTTTTTATAGAGATCCAATCGATTCTTCGTGACTGGCCACAGTCCAAACGTCCGAGTTGGGTGTTCCCAGAGCGGGAACACTGCGCGTTAAAGGGTTCACAAGTTGATGGAAGGAGTGAGAGGACGAACAGAAGAGAAACAGGCGCATTATTTCGAAGCATTTTTAAAAACAAATCATGTAACTTTAGACCAAGTTTCTTAAGGGATCGGTAGAGACTCGGGGGGGGGCACAGTATTTTCTCTTCAAATGAGTCCACCCCCAATAAGATGGAACATCCACCAGCTGGAAAAATACCCCCTTTTTTCCGAGTGAATACCATCCATAAAGACGTTTACCTCTTATTTTTTTTTAAATAAGGAAAGAAAAAAGTTTAAAGGGTCCTATTCACAAAGACCCATTCAATAAAAATTGTACTGTATGCTATATTTATTCATTTCCACTTGACTGTGTTAAAAATTCCAACTGTGTTTGGATTCCATTCCATCTTCAATTAAATTGGGATGAAAGCCGTATTCAACTCATGTCACACGGTCAAGTAGCCTTATCGGTGTAGTTCTAAAAAAATCACACGATTTTGGTACATAAGTACCAATAAACTCATGATGCCAGGCTCTTCCAAATTTTGAAACTGTCTCTTGTCAAGCTGTACCACATTGAAATAAACGATCCACTTGTATCCGTTTCAAAACTTTTAGAAAAAATATCTTAAAATTCCGAAATCTTGCAGCTCCAATCCCTGTTTAAGAATTTTTTCTGAAAATGTCGCAAAAGTCACAGCTTTTTCGCTTATTGTGCAGTGTGTAGAGCAGCTTAGAAAGAACCCTCTGGAATGTTTGGGAGACCCTCTTGCTATCAGCTTATTTCAATGTGTGTACCAAGACTCAAAACAGTTTTTTTTCTTCGACATACACTCTTATTAACTCTTAAGAGAGGTCCAGACCCGACTTTCTCGCGTGTGCCTTTTTGGAGGCTCAAAAATATTTAGACTGTCTCTCTTTATAAGCGTTATTGGAAACGGCAGTGGCGTACACAGGATTTTCTCCTGGATTGACCCGGTCCAGCTCGTGTAGATTTGACACTCACCGCCTGAAAAAAATGATTTTTTTAAAAGCACAATAATGACCATGAAAGTGATTGTGCTTTTATTGAGTTATCTTGACTGCTAAAAATAAGAATCGGATAAAGACTTCTAACGTATTTATACTTAAATGTCAAAAGTAACATGTTTTAACGAAACAAAATCGATAACTCTTTAGGGGGGGGGGTCCAAACCCCTTGGACACCGCCCTTGTGTGCGCCACTGAGAAAAGGTGAATCTGTTTGAACGGTGAAGTGGTTCTTAACATACCCCCAAATTTAGCATATATTTCCCCAGGCATTTCGGCCCATTGTTAAAGTCGAATTTTGTGCTTGGGATTTTTTTTTTTTTTTTTTTTTTTTTTTTTCCTGATTGTTCCATGAGACAATCCCAAGTAGCAGAAATAGTTCAAAAAACGTTCAAATTACGTTGAAAACACATTTTTTGACGTTAAAGTACGTGTTTAAAACGCCTTTTGGACTCATTGTGCTACTAGGGAAATTACTGTTAGTATGAGTGAGTGCACAGTACATTGGGTGATGAATGGCTCCCAGTGTTAAATATCGTTGCTTTATTTTGAAAGCTATTCCTCTTCAAAAAGGGTGCCAAGTGTCATCCGTCCAGGGATGTATTGCAAAATACCGTATGTTCCAAGATGTTGGTACTGAGTGTTTAGTAACTCTTGTAGGCTCAATGTTTACATGCAACCGCCCATTGTACTATTGCTTGTAAGGAGAGGTAGTCCGAAGTTCATTAGTCTCTCACAATTGTATTCCTTCAAGCAGCGGTTCCCAAACTTCCAACAAAAGATAACTTACGATGGCTCTCTCCTCCTCTCATTCCTCAGCATACATACAGTTTTTATTATTCATCCAATACGAAAGCTGAGTCAGCTTTCTTACAAAATAATGTTATCGGTACAGTTGGAATAGGCATTTTGAGCGAAAATAGATATATTTTGAAGTAAAAATAAAAATAACTTTTTAAAACGGGCATTATGATTGTCTCTTTGCTTGTTTTTCTCGTGCCCCCTGCAAACGTTCTGACCCTCAAGGGGGGAAAGGCACCACCCCACCCGTTTTGGAACCGCTGCCCTAAAGAACTGTTCAAAAGTCAACGATTTCTTAAAAATGCAACCTTCGTGAAGTCCAATATTAAATTAATTTCTGGAAAATGCCATTTTGGGATTACGTTTCTATAAAGTTTGTAGGAAGCCCGCTTCAGTAAGCGATTACAAGCAGGGCCTGATTAAGACTCTTGATACTATAGGCCTGTTGTCATTTCGAGGCCCCCCCCTCCCACTTACTCCTATTCCATTCTACAAGTGTAAATAATAAGTATTGCAGTTTTGAGGCCCCCAGATTTTTTTTTTTTACTATAGGCACAGGTCTCATGGGCCTATTCGGTAATCAGGACCTGATTACAAGCCCCGATTGTAATCGACACGATGTCTTGTCGTCCTTTTCACGGCCGTGTAAACTCGCTTTCCTGCAATGCCCACCTAATAACACAGCGCGATGGGAAAGGAAAGACAGTCATTAGAGCTTGTCAGCGAGCTGCAAATGCCATTCATTAAATTCCCCTTCACTGCATTAATTGGAGGGATTCCTCACTCTTTTCATATGTATATACAGACATGGTTTTCTTCTTTCTTTTCTAGCGCGACACCCCTCCGAGTTGAACGCGTGCTGGATCGTCGGGGCGTCATCGAAATGACAGAGCTCGGTGACACGTCGGTAACGCCTCGGCGATACGAGACTGATAGATGCGTCATCGCCCCGATATCGGAGTGCTATAAGAAAAAATCGACGGAAAGTGTCGCGAAGGGGAGTCGACGTATAATTGGATTAAAAGTCATTTAAATAACTGGATTAAAAGTCATTTAAACATCCAACAGCTAACCTCGATCCTAACAGAAAAGTGTTATGAACAATACCACCTGCAAAATTCGAAATGGCGGGGTCATCAGACGCATCCTTAACCCTTTCAGACCTGGATAAGTAAATGTTCTCGAATAGATACATAGGGTCATTTTTTAAAGGTAGAGATTAAACTCGTAATAAAATGAGAATAAAATAAAAAATCCCGATTATTCCATTTCGAAAATGTACCCAACCATTTTCAAACTTAAAAGGATGAGTCTTTGCTTAGCAATATTTTTTCAAAATTTTTGTTCTCAGTTGTGGACACTTGTTGTAAAAGAGTGAATGTATGTTATTACAAACTTATAGGTAGAAGTTCATAATGTGAACAAAGGGCGTTCCATAGGCTTGCAGGTAGCCCATACAGTTGTCTCCAAGTGCCGCAGATGTCCTCTTTTTAGAGAGAGGACCCTTCCCCCCCCTCACCCCCCAAAAAAAAGAACAGGGGGGGTTGATGGAAAGATCTGAAAATTTTTCGATGGTTAGAAAATATGTTTTTAATCATATATCTTTTACGGTCCTTATTTCAGTAGAAAGTTTTTTTTTTTTTTTTTTTTTACCTCTTATGAAAAATAATGGACAAGAACAACACAGAAGTCGCAGTTCTTAAAAGCATGTTACTTAGGAAAGTCAGTTTTCAGAAAGTACTGTAAAAGCTCTCTTTTTCGCGAGGTTTTAATTTTCGCAATTTTAATATAATTTTCTCAATTTCGCGAAAATTAAAGCCCCGTGAAATACTTTTTCCCCCTCGCTTCAAATAACAATAAAAAGTCAGAAATTTTTCACTCATTAAGATTGAATGATGTATTGCACGGTTTAAAACTCTTTCTTGACAACTTTATTTCTTACAACTATTTCTTGAATATGAAACAATAATACAACCAATGGAATGCAGCTCATTCACTTACAATATTTATAGCAGCTTCTCTGAAGCCTCTCAAAATGGGTAGGGGGTCGGGGGGGGGGGACGACCTTTTCGGTCAAAAGGAAATTTCTTAAAATGCCTTAAACAAAACGGGTGGTTCTATATTAGATACTTTATGAATTTTTCAAATTTCGATTCTATTCCTATAAAATTCGCGAAATTTTCAGCTCGTGAAATCAGCAATATCTTCATTGTCGCAAAAATTTACGGCTCACGAAAATAAGTGCTTTCGCAGTACTGTGCCACCTTGTAATAGTTCCGAGTACTTTATTCTTAATATTTATAATCTCAATTTATAATGAAGCACGTCCAGAGCCTGATTATGACCAACAGGGGCCTCGGGCATGGATGAATTTGGAGGGGCCCCCCCCTCTATGATTTTTGTCCTATTTCACATAAAATTTTGATATAAAAAAGAATATTTCGGAACAACATTTCAAAGTGTGTGTGGGGGGGCCCTGGGCAAAGTCCCGATTTTCCCATGTGATAATAAGGCTCTGAGCACGTCATGTACGTTTATGATGCAAATGTACTTAAAACGTAGGAATTCATTAAAGTATTCATTTTTAAATAGATTTTGTTGAACAGTGTACTTTGCTGTGGCTGAGTATTTTCTGGAAATTCAATTTATGAATCAAAAAATTAAATTTGGAAAAAAAAAAATAACGCTCGTGTACTTTTGAGAACATCCATAATCACGCTGTCATGATCCTCTTCCCCTATCAAAAATCATTTCCCTGACGTTCCCTCACTTTCCAGGTCTGTTGTATCCATACTGAAATCGCGTAGACATTTGTACTTTTACACATCTTATCAAGCAGTTATTTTATCAGGCATCCATTTAAGGCATAAACCAGCGGCTCTCAACCGTTTAACGTCGCGCACCCCCAACAAAGGCTAACTGACGATGGCGCCCCCTCCCCCTCTCACATTTTTCAGTATACATTCCGTTTTTTAATCTTTAACAATGAACATGGAGTCGAATTTTCTACAAAATAATGTCATCAGTCAGGTTTGAATGAACATTTTAAGCGAAAATGGATCTATTTTTGAGTCAAAATGAGAATAAATAAGATGATCTTTTTAAAAAGATGCATCACTACTAGCTCTTTGGTTTTTCTCGCACCCCCCCCCCTTGCAAATGCTCGGCGGCCCCCTTGGGGGTCGTTGAGAAACGCTGACATGAACAGTCAGTTGGGATACACACCCAGACGCGATGTCCATACCACCTCGTCTTCTACAACAAGCCACGTCGAATCTTCAGCACAAGAAGAGAGTCAAACGAATCGGTACTATCAATACTCATACCATGCAATTCAGAAAGAAACTTGACCGGTCCATATTGATTTGATTGGAGAGTTTGTTGGATGGAGACCCTCGATGGTTTCAGAGACCGTCCCTATTGTTCAGGGCATTCATCCTGTCCCGCTTGTTGTTTACATTTCCATTTAAATTTACGGTGTTGTGAGATGAATGCTGCAACCACACGGGTCGGCTTTACCTCCAATAATCCGGATGCCAAGCATACCCCGGAGGCTTACCCTTTAACTCGTGTGTGCCCAGATATTTTTGCGACTTTCTTCGATTTTTGCTAATACCAGCCATAATAGATGCATTTCTGATGTCCACTTCTTGAGCAAGGGATGATTTCTTTTAAAATCATATGCGTAAAAAATTGAAATGTCAACATCCTACTGGGTCATCTTAAAATAGTGTGTGGAGTGGAGGTTCAGTAGTCGCGAAAAAAAGCTAGGAAAAATAAATAACGGTTGATTCGCTATATTGACTGATAGCGAAAATATCGTCCCAAAAAAGGGACACTAGGCAGAAATGGGCAAGACGCTTGTGTTGTTATTGCCGTTGTATTTGGAAGTGTAGATTAGGCCTTTCGCCTCCAAGCCGCTGGTCTCCTCGGCACCCTAGAAACGGGCTTGAGTACTTCTACATCTTTCACGAAAACAAGGCAAGGGGGCGACGGCGCTTGGAAGTGAAGGGCCTGTCCTACTCCACTCCCACCGCCTAAGCGTACGGTCGTGGGTTCGATTCCCACTCAATCCCATAGCTTTTATTTTCCAACGGGCGGATACTTGCCAAATAGCCACTGTCCACTACAACTGCCCGAAGGTAGCGTGGCCATTTCAGGATGGAGGTGCCCAGCGTGACCGCCTATGAAGGGACGGACACTTTTAGCGTCCATGCCCAAACTCGGATTCGAACCCAGACCCGATTTGTGATAGATTGGTTCTGTAGCCACTTCACAACCTGAGCGGCTAAGTGAGACCTTTCTGGAAGAATTTTTCTCAAGTGCTTATATATTTAAGCTGGTGACTAGCGTGCGGATGAGGTCAGGATGTCGCCCATTCGAACGTTCGTTCGACACGGCAGACGAGGACCTTACGAGTGGTTCATTTACTAACGGGTAATGGCTATCATAGGGGAGCCCGTATCGGAGAGGTCAAGCACCTGTCCTCCTCTCCGGTCATCGCTTAAGCGTGGGTTCGACTCCCACTCATCGCCTGTTTCAACTTCCTTTCTATGTGCCAGTGAAAACGGTCGCTGTGTTTCAGGGGCGTCCAGCCGTTTGTGAAACGTAGCTAGGCCCCTTCGTTTTCTTATCCCCAGGACGTTTTCTGATCTCCAACAACAACCACAACAAGTACTGGGTGCATTCGTAAACGACAAACTCGTTGCACGAGTTTTCGTAAGAAAACTGGAACGCGTGTGTTTAGGTGTGTGTCAGTGGTTACCAGTTTCTTTTGATTTTACGAACAACTTCCGTTTATTGAGTTTCGTCGCCGTAGGGGACGTGTTTGTTTACAATTTGCGAATGCGTTCATTTTGCTCAGTGTTTTTAGTACATACTCAATATAAAATCAACAGGATTTTTAAAAGAAAGAGTGGCCATCCTTGAAGTGTACAGATCCAAATTTAGAAATTTCAACTTAAACTTCATTTTCTCAAAATTATTGAGCAAAAGAAGTTCAAATGTCGCTCATAACGGCTTGAATCCACTTCAATCTCGACACTAAAACGTGCATTTTTGAATGGACTAAAATGAAAAGTACAAGAAAATAATTACGTTTGAAAAATGATGTACGTTCGTAGCAGTTTCTAATGTAGGCATGAATTTCCTCCTCGAAAAAGTAATATTGGCAGCTTCAGCTAACGTAAAATAGTTTTCATGACAACATACTTTTCCATAACAACGGACACCATTCCTAAACAAAACCAGCGTTCAGCAACTAATCTTCTCAACAAACTCAATGAAGCTAATCTGTCCTCAGTTTACTTCGTTTGAAACGAATCACATTCAGTTTTGTATACGAACGCACTAGTTTTTAAATTGAATGCACTCAGTTTCCTTTACGAACACCTTAGATAGAAACTCGTTCGACATTTACGAATGCGGTCAATCACTGTCACTTCTTCATTCACCAATGTGTGGCACAGTGGCTAAAGCCACTAACATTGGTAGATGGCTCAAGTGGAGGAACAAGGTTCTTTCCTCGCGCGGGGCCGTCGATCTAGCGGTCTGGAGTTTTGGGCGATTTTCTGCAGATGTCACGTGAATACGCGCTCGATACACAGAAAAGTCCTCCCGCAAGGCATTTGTCTTTGACGTGGATTTATAAGCGGTTCCTCGTGAGCAAGCACACACATCCGAATGCATGTTCCAACACAACAACAACTTCATCATTCGACGAGGATTGTTGTTATGTTTTCGCAGCCATCGATACGACAGCCTCCTGGCTAAAGGTCCTCAATCAACCAATCTCTCAAAATTAAATCAAATCAGAATCAAATCGTTCTTATGTTGGAACATTGACTTCCTCACTTATTATACTGTGCTGGTAAGTATTCATTTAAGCTATATTAATACTGATTTGTAATAGTCAAACCTCGATTAAGCGAATTCTCCGATTGAACGAATACTTTTTCTGTCCCGACAAAAAGGGTGCTAAAATGCTCCGATGGAATGCATTTTTAGCTTTGATGGAACGAACCACCCTCGCCGAAATAAAAATCGCGCATAGAACTAAAACTTTGAATGTTTCGCACACAAAATGAAGATCGACCCAAAGCTTCGGAAAATCAAAACACAGCCACAAAAACAAAGCACTCACCAGGATTTCTTTCCAAAGTGCCAATAAGTACGTATGTATTATGTATTAAGTTTTAAGAACCAGTAACATTCAAGAATTGAGATCATTTTAGAGTGGATCTCCTAACTTGTCATTTTTAAGCTCGCAGTCAACCCTCCTCCTTCTTTTTTTCGTATCTATATCGAAGGGTATTTTTGCATGGATATTTTGATACCCTACCCTTTACAAAAATGGATATTCGATCGAACGAACGGATGTGTGGGACCCAATCCATTCGTTCATTCGAGGTTCGACTGTAGTTTCTTATTTCGAATGAAGGGTTCAAAAACAGTCGGAAGGTCTTGTAGTTATCCCACATGATTTGAGTCCCTATACTGCCCCTCGCAATAGGGAACAGCTCCCTCTCCCCGAATTGAAAATTGGATAGACGCCACTGGACGAAATCCGTTTCCACTGGGTTGATAAAAACGAGGGGAAGGCGTGGTCCGATGACGCCACTGATTTTGCGAAAGCTCGTCCGGTTGCAGCCCGTGTTTAGGGTCGCCTTGACCCGTTTACCGAGAAGAAAGATCAGCCGAGGTGTCGTGAGACCCACTGCTTCCGAGAGAGGAAGAGGTCAGTTCGCATTTTCAAGCGAGTTCGGTGAAGTGCGAGGGTCACGCCAGCATCCGAGGGCGTTCCATTTCGGCCACGAGGCAAACTGGACTGAAGGAGGGGGGGGGGGGAGAACAATGTTCGGGTGAAGTGGGTCTGTTTCTGACTCGAATACGAGCCGAGTGCCTCATCTTGGTACGGGGAATCCGTCTTTTGAAAAAGTGATAGGAATCCAAGAAGCTTGAGTAACAAGCTCCTGATGTTAACCCTTTAACGCGCCGTGTTCCCGCTCTGGGAACACCCAACTCGGACGTTTGGACGGTTGCCAGTCACGAAGAATAGGTTGAATTTCTATAAAAAGAGGGGCGGGTGACCTAGCTCCACGAGAATCCTTTACTTTTCAGCAAGTCCTTTCCCGTCCAAAAAGGGTCACGGTTATTTTTAAACAGCGCTGACATCGGCTGACAAAGGGAAGCATGCGAGAACAGCTGGGTAAATGGGCCCCATGCTGAAAGAAGGGCCGCCGTGGCCATCGCTCGACGGAACGACCCGCATGAGGGTGGACGATTGAAACGTTCATCGCGTGCCACAGATAAAGAGACCCCTTTTTTGACGACAGCCGGCTGTGCCGTCTATGGGTGACAGAGTGGTTAATAGTGGCGGTTGACAGAGCTCCATGAGAATCCTTTACTATTGAGCTCGTCCTTTCCCGCCAAAAAAATTCTCAGGGTTGTTTTTAACAGCACTGACATTGGCTGAAAAATGGAAGCATGCGAGAACAGCTGGATCGATGGCCCCCTGCTGAAAAAAGGGCAGCCGTTGCCATCGCTCGACTGAACGACCCGAAAGAGGGCGGACGACCGAAACGTTCATCGCGTGCCACAGATAAAAAGACCCCTTTTTTGACGCAGCGACTGTGCCGCACAGCCAGCTGCATCCAAAAAGGGTCTCTGGATCTGTGGCACGCGATGAACGTTTCGATCGTCCACCCACTTGCGGGTTGTTCAGTCGAGGGATGGCAACGGCTGACCTTTCTTCAGCATAGGGAAAGGGTTGCGCCTCAAAGGGTTAAGCAAATCGAGAAAAATGCAGTGGCGCAGCGAGGAAGGAGGCAGCAAGAAGGGGCCTCTGTCCCCGGCCGCTGAACCCAAGGGTTGTTGAAAGACGGTCTACTATTTTTGGAGTTTCTGTTGCGATTGGGTTCTTTAAAATGTCTTCAAAAGTGGCATGTTTTTTTTAAAACAACACCAAAAGAAAAAAAACTGAGACATCGAGAGGATGCCACTTTTGAACAGCTTTAAAAAAAAAAATTGAACTGCGCCAGGGGCGCTGTGAACTGATACAAACAATGCGCCTATAGGCGTGCCGAAACCTGCAGGAATAAAAGCTCGACCTTCGCAATGATGCACTATTTCCCTGAAAGCGTTAAAAAAAATTTCCTGGGTGTTGCAGAGACATCCGTTAACACGAGAGGTGTTCAAAACGAACCGTTTGAAAACTAAAATGTTTTCATTGAAGGATATTGACAGCAAACTTTTGTAATAAAGGATACCCTTTCTTGCCCCCCGAACAGAACTAAAAATTCGAAAAATATAATTTCGTGAATAAGATCTAATATTTTTTCTGGGGTAACAATAAGTCGGGATGTATGTCATGTTCCCATGTTTTTAAAATCCGCCCCCCGTATTAAGGAGACGGGGACATTAAAAAGTTTTTTTTTAATTTAATAAGATTATGAAATTTTGTATTTTAATATATTAAACTAAAAGCATTATAAATAACTGAAAAAATTAAAATATGAGTCATTTATTAAAAATGAATTCATTTTATAATTTCGAAATAAATGCTCCATGCGTTCTAATTTTAACTTTTTTTTTACTAAGTTTGTTTTATAATAGCATAAAAATACATGTGTATCGGTTTTTGAATCGACGGAGTATTTCATGTTTTAGAACTATTTTCATGGATATAGACCCAATTTTCCCGAAAATTTTCAGTTTTCGTCCATAAAAGGGACATTTCATCATCGAAATTTGGATCCTATTAAAAAGTATACACAGATTTGTTGTAATACAGGAGGAGAATGTTTGTAGTCCATTTTGTACCATTCCCACCCAAATGAAGACGCATGGACCCTTTCGAAGGCACGAAAATCCCCAAAACTGGATTGGGAGAAAATCCAATTTAAAGTGTCATTTTCCACTGACCTTGAATACCGTCTCTTCTGAATCATTTTATTGATGATTTTACCTTAACAAAATATAATTTTAAAATAATTTCATTCAAATATTAGCTTATTTTGTAAAACGTTCCATAAAAATGGTCACGTGTTTATGGACGCGTTTGTTTGCATTGAACTGTCCCTTTCGTTTTTTCAAACCCTAATATCTTTTTAAAAAAGGGTCGTAGACACACGTGCTTTTTGCTCCATGGTTCAGCTTTAACTTAAGAATAGGAGTATGTAAAAAAGAAAAAAAACGCACTTTTTTGGCCCATTTTGATAATTTGGGTGTCCCCCGTCCGCCTTAATTGTCCCTTTCGTTTTTTCAAACCCTCATATCTTTTTAAAAAAGGGTCGCAGACACACGTGCTTTTTGCTCCATGGTTCAGCTTTAACTTAAGAATAGGAGTATGTAAAAAAGAAAAAACGCACTTTTTTGGCCCATTTGGATAATTTGGGTGTCCCCCTTCATAAAGAGTGAGTACTGCGAAATCACAGGATGCCATTCCGACTCTTAAGATGTCGCAAAAAAGTTTTGGTTTTGTAAGCGGGGTTTGGGGGTTCGGTGAATGGATCGACAGAATGTGAAACCTATTTCACAGATCCATGCCTGCGGGGGCACGGTTTATCCATCATCCTTTCAGGATTTTATTTTATTTTTTCGCGTTTCCTGATGCATCGCAGCGTAAACTCGTCGGCCTATTCTCCAGGCGACTGCACTCCGATCTCCACGATTCCTCGGTTGGAACCAATACCCCGCACCCTTCCACCCCGTGGAACGAAAAAAAAAAAATAAATCGGTTCTTCTCTGGTTTTGAATCTGAATCCTCTTTATTTTTTATTCTAATCGTCTAAAATTGAAACAAGAAATCGGTTCCAGAGTCTTAAAATTTAAAGTGGCACGACGTGACGGCCATGAATGAAATCAGAGAGACATGAAATTGAATCTTCTCCTACGAATGAGGTTTCAGAAACGGATGTGGAACGCTTCGTGAATGCATTCGGCGACGGTGATGACGGTGATTTCTTGGAGGATGCGGTCCCGCCCCCCGAAGACAGTAGCTGTGATTTGAGGCCAGAGGGGTGATCATCCCCCTCCTTCTTTTTCGTGATTTCATAATCGGTTGAGAGCCTGTCAGTGTCCCCTTTTTCTACGGTCACTTAGCGCGCGTTATAGGCCCCGAGGGATGGTTCTATGCCTCGGAATCCTTGTTAGCCCGTACAATGACGGACGCGACAAGGCTCTCATCCCCTTTTTGAGATGGGGGGGGGGGTTCTTTATAAAGTCCAGATATTGATAGGTCGGTGCCAAGTATGATTTTCGGATACCTAGCGAGTTCAACTAAAATACAATTAAGCATTCATGTAGAGAGGGAAATAATAAATGAAATCATTTCTTATTCGTAACGAACTTAAAAATGCAAATGATAAAAAGAAACAAAAGTTCTTTTAAAAAGCAGAATTGACCGAGGCTTATTCTAATCTCTCGAAACGTTTTATGAGGGGACTATAGGGGGATGATAATAAACTAAACTATTGTCTTTCTTGCCTTTGCCGAAGTCACTGGCTTAAAGGATGAACTGCGTCATGTGCCCCTTTCTATGCAAGGGAGACTGGGGGAACATAACTGAATCATCGTTGTTCTAAATTCATTTTTTAATCCTCTTCAGCTGAGAGAAAGATCTTCCTTGAGAGCCATTTGCAACCCTCCTACTCAGAAACTTTCTCAAAATTTCTTCTACGCGAGGGGATGCTCAATGAATGGACTCGATTGTTAAAAATAGGACCCTAAACAGATCCGGATGAGTCCGACTAGGATGTTCCACCGAACCCTAGGCTTGACTGTGGCTAACACAGTGGCGGATCCAGAAATTTTTTTGGGGCGGGGCTAAATTTTTTAAAAAGCTTATTTCACCCAATTAAAATGTACTATAAATCAAAATTTTAGTGTAAACCACTGTATTAGGCTTTTGGGAGGGGCTAAGTAATAAAATAGGATCATTTTATCTATTTAAAGTGTATAATAAATCAGAATGTTACCCTTCAGCAATCTCTTTTGGGGTAGGCTGAAGCCCCTTAGCCCCTCCCCTGGATCCGCTACTGGGCTAACCTATTGAAGAAAATGCTTAACGGTGTATTTCGAAAAAATCATGCGGTTTTTGGTTCATGAATACAAGCAAACTCATGATGTCAGGCGCTTCCAAATTTTAAAACTGTCTCTTTACAAGCTGTACTACATACTGAAGTAAACGATCAACCTGTATCCATATCAAAACGTTTAGAAAAAAACTCTTAAAAATCGGACATTTTGTCACAACATGTCAGTCTTCGGAAAATTCTTGCAGCTCAGATCCCAGTTTAAGAATTTTTTTCTGAAAATGTCACAAAAGCCACAGCGTTTTCGGTTATGGCAGTGTGTCAAGCGGCTTAGGAAGAACCCTCTGGAATTTTTGGGAGACCCTGGTGCTAATCGTTTATTTCAATGTGTGTACCAAGACTCAAAACAGAGTTTGTTTTCTTCGAACTACACCCTTAACTTCTCTCAAAAGATTCATGTCCAGATCTTCAGAATATATCTGGCATATAAAGCACCCACTTCTCCACGAATGTCTTGCTCTGTAGCTTCTAATTTTGTTTAGAATCAAAATTTTGTTCCAGCCGCTTTAGGGATTCCCCGTATTTATTTATATAATAAAAATCTGGAGTGACTCCACTCGACTTTCCGAACACTTACGATTAAGATCATGACCCAGCATTTAAATCAATTTTAATCGATGAATCATTCAAACATATATACCAAATTAAAGCTCGATCGAATGTACCGTTTAAACGCGAGCGCACTTTCAAGAATGTCTCCCCATAGGCCATAATGTAAAAGAAATCTTTGTCGTAGTCCTGTAGAAAAACTATAAGTCCTATAAACATCAAAATCAATACCGGTCTTACAATGGTGGTTTATAACATGTATACCCAATTTGAGCTCAATCGAATGGACCGTTTAAACGCTAGCGCACTTTCAAGAATTTCTCCTCATAGGCCATAATGTAAAAGAAATCTTTTATTTTATCCCTGTAGAAAAAGTGTAAGTCCTATACACATCAAAATCAATACAGGTCTTGCGACGGTGGTTTATAACATGTATACCCAATTTGAGCTCAATCGAATGTACCGTTTAAACGCAAGCGCACTTTCCAGTATTTTCCTCCATAGGCCATAATGTAAAAGAAATCTTTGTCGTAGCCCTGTAGAAAAACTGTAAGTCCTATACACACCAAAATCCATACCGGTCTTGCGACGGTGGTTTATAACCTATATACCCAATTGGAGCTCCATCGCATGCCCTGTTCAGGAGCTATCGTGTTCACTCCCATACACACACATACACACACACACATACACACATACATACATACATCTCGTAAAAATAGCATAAATGAATTCAGAAGACCTCACAACGTGTCAATACACCCAAATCTCGAATTCGAATTTTTTCATGATGACAATACTTTCCTTACAGGGTACATGTTCGGAAAGTAAAAAGAAATGACATGCTTTACACGTTCCATTTCTCTATTATAAAATAATAGCGAAATAATTTTAAAAAGGACCGAAATGACCGGCATGGGCTGTCGAAATGGATCCGTCGTTCTTGTGGTCATAATCCCCATACAGAAACATTTAACGGGTTTTAAGTTTGCGACGTAGCCTTTATAGCTACATTATTTTCAAATATGGGTCTTAAAAATAATGATATCCAATTTTGAGGGACGCCCTGGTGCGACTTGGTTTGGTTTTAAATTCTATTGCAAAATTACTTTTGTTTTAACAAGATGGACACATTCAAGCAATGCATTTAATTATCAAGCACACTCTCCAATATATCCCATTTTTACTGAGTCTATATTATGTATTCGAATGAATGTATTTCAATAATGTATCTTCTGTGCCACGCTATCCAAAAGGGCAAGCAAAATGTTTTCTTTGCAACATTTCACTTAGTTTGGATACTATGACACTTTTCCCCATGGAACACACTATAGTCCCCCTTCACCTTAAGTAACTGTGAGGGCTATATTCTTTGATAAATCACTGATAACGATACTTTAAATACTCATGTGTTTCCAGGGGTGGCAAAAAGGAGGTGCAAGGAGAGCCAATTTAACACATTTTATTTTTTCCATACTGTGGATTTTAATACATCAAATCTCGCCCCTCCCCGAAAGTTGTAAAGCTGAAATTCCTCTCTGCGTGCTTCTGATAAGTGCTATGCTATCAGATGTATGAATGTGAAAGTTCGTCCCTCTGTCTAAGTAAAACCAATATAAAACCACACTGTTCGATCGATCGGGTTGAAAATTTGAATAGATTAAAGCAGCGGTTCTCAACCTTTAAGTCGAATTTTCTACAAAATAATGTTATCAGTCAAGTTAGAATGAACATTTTAAGTGAAAATGCATCTATTTTTGAGTCAAAATGAGAATAAATAAGATGATTTTTTAAAAACGTGCATCACTACTGGCTCTTTCGTTTTTCTCGCGTCCCCTATGCAAACACTCTGCGCGCCCCACAGGTTGAGAAAAGCTGGGGTGAAGTGTGGAACATTCTATCTAGCCTAAATTTTAAAACTTTCACCCTCTCGTCGCCCCGAACCTTATAGGAGGCTCCTACTTCAAACAACAGTACTCAGGGCGAAAATAACTGGATTTAATATTTTTTCTTTCAGTAGTTCCGCTCATTTATTTAGAACAGGCACGAGGCTTTTAAATGATTCTACCAATAACGCCTAGATTACAGTACCAGTCCATTTAGATCCTTATTTACTATTGTTGCTACATTGTTTCAGAAAAAACCCACATTATTTAACCTGCTTCCTTACCTTTATTTCATAGGTAAGTCATTTTTTTCTGACTCTTTATCCTTCACTTAATATGTGCGTGCTTTTAAAATTAAATTTAAACATAACAGAATGCTTTAAAAATGTAAAAACAGAGTGGACTACTAGTAAAAAAAATTTAAAAAGCGACATTAGGAAAAGAAACTGTTTTTGCACATGATTCGTAGGTGTATTTTAGATGCATTGAATGCTAGATAGATTTTTTTTGCACTAATTGTTTCATAATTTGGTAAGGAGAGGTTAAAAAGTATTTGATTTTCCCCAAAACTTTATATTTCCACCTAGGACAGTACAGCCTCCTTACGAAAAGGTGATATTGACACTAGCACAGAGTCCTTTTTACTTACTAAATCTTTGGACGTATACCCACTTGCTCGTTATGCTTCCGTTTTTCACTGATAGAGAGTGTTCAGAAAAATTTTGTCTCTTCTGAAAATTTCATCAATTGTTCAAACAAAATAAAATAAAGTGATTTTCCCCGCGTAAAGAACTGGCCAACGGGATTTAATAAAAGTGTGTTCAACCCTTAACAAAACATTTGATTTGTGTAAAAATGGGCTTAATAATGATAAATTCAAGGGATCGTTACATTTCAGATAAATTTAAACTTACAAATCTGGCATTTGTTTCAATTTTTTGTTTTGAATCTTTACAATCATTAAGGACCGCAAATTTTGCATCCTAAATGCAAGGGATTGCATAAAAATACTCGAACATACATAAATAATTCACAGTGGGCCCCAGAAAAAAATTTGCGCGAGGGCCTATGCTACGTTACGGGTCCAGCTGCCCCCTCCCCGTAAAATGAAGCTAGTAGTTATAAATTGCGTGGTACAGACTCCAATGTCTGCCTTCTTGGTGCTACCTCCCCTCCAATACAAGTCTTGTCTATGCTCACGAAGTAGGGAATTTAAATCACTACACATTCACCCTCTTGCTCTTTACCGTCTACCACTGTTATTCATCACTGGACGAGGAATTTGTACCAAACCTTTAAATAATATTACACTAATATTTAACTGTATTATATGTAGTTAACAATGCCTACCAATAATGAACTGCAAGATCCAATGCATACAGGGGTGCTAAAAAAAAGTTTAGTTTTATCTTTTAAATCAATTTATTAATTCATCACTTCAATAAGAAGAAACAGAACAGAAAAAGAAAATCTAGTTCATTTTTCGCCGCATTTTTACACAGATATCGAAAACTTTCATGCCTCAAAAAGAGAAGCAAGAATGAAGAGTATGACTCGAAGCATGGATTATATAAAGCTTCTCTATGCACAATCGCTTTGCGGGTCGTCCTGATGCCAAAACTCTGACCGTGGTCCATACACACAAAAGGAAAAAGCTCTCTTTAAGCAGAATTGAAAATGAATAAAAAATAAAGCTGTCATTTCCCCAAAATCGGGATTTGAAAAAAAAAAAAAAAAAAAAAAAATCTAAAAACTTAACATACATAGAAACCACTGAAAGTTGGGAATGGGACATTGGGGTGGACAGTATACGCTCCATTTTATTTCGTTTTAAGCTGATGAAAGTTTTGAAAGCGATTCGCATTTTATCAATCCATTGCAATTTCTTTCTTATTTATTTATTTTTATTATTATTATTTTCTGTGGGGAATGGGGGTAAGTGTTATTTCATCGAAAACTAGATAAACATAGCAAAAATTCTCATTTGGGTGAAGTTTTATCTTCGCCTAGGAAAACAGTCAAACTCAACCAGAACTTTCCAGAAAATTTCAGGAAAACATTGAATTTATATAAAATATCCCTAAGTTTTGTTTTAGATTCGAGGACACCCCGCGATGGCTCCCTAATTCTTTGTACAAAAATTAGGTTCACCTTAAGGGAAATCCACAATTCACAAACTGAGAGAAGAAAATATGTATACGTGATAGCCAGAGTGCGCCTCTGAAGGTTATTGAATCCATCTGTACAGAGGGTCGTTGAATTCATAATAACGTTAAAATACAGTAACAGGGTCTCGTTTTACAATGAAAAAAATAAGCTTTAGCCCCCCCCCTCCCATTGTTAAATTCTCTATAATAATATTTTGGAGAATATTCTCCAGAACAATCTCGAGAATATTCTCGTTGATGAGAATTTTCTCTTGCAAGTGATGAAAAAAAATTTTCATATAGAAACTCCTTTGTGATAGGAAATACAGAAGAAAAAGAAACTTTTTAAAACTTCCTGTATTATAAGATGAATTCAAAATTAGATTTAAACTGAGAAACAAAAAGAAAAGCTAAATTTTATGTGTCATTTTTTTTTTCCCTCATTCCCAAGAAGGGTGCATAGAAACTAAACTAAACTTCACTTTCAGAAAACGAAAAGCTTTCGTCATCAGAAACCTATTTCATTTCATTCATATTTTGGAATTGTACTAAGTTAGTTTCAGTTTTTCCTTTAAGAGTTGAATAGAGTGTTGGCACGAAATGTTAATTTTGCATTTCTTTCAATCCATAAACGGTTTATTTTTGCAGTGTGTAATAGTATAGGTCCGTATATACTCAAACTTATTTTTGCGGCTGTAGTTGTGGACGGCATGCTGAATATTTTGGATGCAATTTTTGTGAAGTACACGAGCACATACGTGCCTTTCCACCATAATGCAGCATTAGTTATTTTCAGCAGACTTTATAATTTAAGATTTTCTAAAAGCCTTATTCTTCTGCTATTTGATTAAAGAAAAAAAAAGAAGAACCAAGATCATTACAATTTATTAGCACGTGAGTGCTATTTCGCTCGAACACGGTTTTTGGTGTGGGCACGATTTGTTTACGAGCCGTACCACTTTTCAAGTTTTTATAAATGTAGTTTGAGTATAGATAGGAAACGCCTGGCGAATATTGTAAAATAGTTTTAGTGGGTGACTTAAATATATAGATTTCTATTCCGAAGAAGTGTTTTATAGAACAGAGAAGACAAATACGGTACACTCGTGGATTAGGATGCTCATTCCAAACAGTACTTAAAATGTGTCTACGCGATACAGTTGGAATATGCCTATACTTCGAATATGCCTGGCGAAGATTATAAAATAGTTTCAGTAGGCGATTTTAAGACAGATTTCGATTCCAAAGATGGGTTTTACGAAACAAGGAAGCAAAATACGGCACACTCATGAATCATGATGCACTTTCCAACTGAATGGAATACGGAAGAAAAATAGGGTCGACGCATCCTTTATGATACGCTTTTAATATGTAGCACTATAGTGCGTATTTAAAATCTGAAAGTGTTTCAGATTTCTTTCTTTAAAAAAAAAAATATGTTGAGTTTAAGTGAAAAAAACTGAGTTGACTTCCCAATGTTTACAATCAAGAAACGTAGCGAAAATAGAGAAAAGAGATCGAATGCTTGTATGAATTTCCACACAATAAATGAGCTCTACTTTTAATGTTCATGTATGCCCATGACACTTCTACTTCATTTAAATGTCACCATTATTGCGCAGAAATCCTTAAGATTAAAATAAAATAAAATTGGCGAATATTCTTGAGTTCTCATTCTCCGAGACTATTCTGAACTCACATCACTACCCCCCCAAGCCCCTTTTTTTTTACCCTCCCCCACTTTTTGGTGCATCCGTCGCCTCTGTCAAACGCGCTCGTTTATTGTACTGGCTGCTTTCTGAATTCACTTCCTTGGCCATCCAACCTATCCATAACAACAACAACAAAAAAAAAAAGATCCATTTCTTTTAAAATGCGAGAGAGACGACGGTGATGTCGCCCGACTTCACGCCGAATGCGCGCCGTCCAGCCCGGCAGAGCGGGGAAACGCGTTCCCGTCCCGGCGCGGAGCTCGCCCCGTCCGCCGCATGAGAGGGAGTCCGGCGCTCGGAGGTGGAAAAAAAAAACTAAGAGAATGACAGTGGCGTACCTAGGATTTTAGCTTTCGAAAGAGGGGGGTGGGGGCTGTCAATAGTGTGTGTAATGTCATTTTTACTTTCCGAACATGCACCCTGTAAGGAAAGTAGTGTCATCCTGAAAAAATTCGATTTCGAGATGTGGGTGTAGGGACACGTTTGGAGGTCTTCTCAATTCATAGATGCTATTTTGACGAGATGTATGTGTGTGTGTGAGTGAACAGGATAGCTCCTAAAAGGAGCATTCGATGGAGCTCAAATCGGGTCTATAGGTCATAAACCACCCTCGTAAGACCGGTATTGATTGGGGTGCATATAGGACTTATATAAAAACGTTCATTCTTCATTGGAACGACGGAAAAACATTGACAGGGCTCTTTGACAGGGTCTCCCAAGCTGGAATGGATAGTAATAATGGGTGATTCTATAAAGGTGGGTCACGAAATGTTAACTATAATCCATTTTCCAAATTTTGGAATTTCACTTTAATTTTTTTTTTGTACTAAGCGTAGAATAGAGTATACAAACATAAAAAGGTAGCCAGTGTTCTGGAAAATGACTCATTAAAACATTTAATTATCAGATCTGTAGGTCACGCATTTTTGACATCTTTTACTCAGTAGGTTACAGATTTTGGACATTGTTGATCTTTTGGTGACTGATTTTGAACATTGGATTTTTGAGATATGTGCATTCATAAGTGATAGGGCCTAAAAATGCATTAAATAGGTTCTGTATAATTGCATTTGGTTAATCAAATGTGTAAAATTTTCTTTTTCCTTTTTTTTTTGAAGTCTTTTGATATCCCTCTGAGCATCCTGGAAATGGGCAAATAATGTAAAGTTGTTTTTACGGTAAAATTTTCATGTAGCTTTAAAACTATACAAAAAATTAAATTTTGATAGGAAGATTTGTAATTATTAAAAACAAGTTCCTAAATTACATGTAAGCTTCAATATCAGAACATACCTTATGATACCTGTCTGTTATAAATATTTAAGTTATAGATGCATTGCAGTGAAAACTGGAACGAAGTTGACGGGATTTTACGTCTCAGCCGCTTGGAGGGATATATTGGTTTTTGTGAGTCATACTTTTAAAAAAAGTGTTATAAGCATTATATTTAATTTCAATTGTGCATGTTATATGCATTTAAACAAATGTTCTTGGTCTCACGTTGACTCATGATTAGAAGTATCAGTTTCTTTTAAACAATTAAGACATAAATAAGGGAATAAAAATACACAGAAACAAATTTATTGCTATTTAAAAGCACTTTACAGGGTCATATAAATTACTAATTAAGTTTTAAAGGATGAAACCCTACAAAATATATAGCATTTGTTAATGCACGTCATTTAAAAAAATATATAAAACTGCCTTTAATAATAATAAAAAAAAATCCTAAAATTTTTGCGTTTTACCTCAGAGTTCTAAATAAAATTATACTATGTCTAGTTCACAAATTTATTCAAAAATGTATCACTAATTCGATCATTATGCAATTTAAATTCGTCCAATAATTTTCTTAAGTGCATTTTCTGGGTATAAAACATTCCTAGTAAAATAAAAGCCTTACAAGCATTGAATGTCAGTTTATAAAGTTAGTAAGGTTTTACTTTTCCTTATAAATCGTACCTTTTGAATAATCATGTCGGAAAATACATAAAGATCGAAGCTGCCACCCTATTTATTCAACTGTACACATGTATTTGACATGCTCATCCATGATGTCGATTATTATTTCAATTAAATACACTCTATTTCTCAAAAAATTATGGAATTGGATAAATAAGATTGTTATGAATCACTTTCTTAAGTTTTTAGGACACTGACATTTTGTGACAATAAATTAAACATTAAAGAAATCGGTGTTTCGATCGTTAGTTGATTTGGTTATCGTCGCTCAATAATTTATAAAAGTATATTTACAGCAGAGAAAATGTGGAAAATTTTATGAAAATGCTTTAAAACGCTGAAAAAATTATTTTAAAGTCTGATAAATGAGTTGAGATGATTCTATATTATTTTTTTTCTTCCAAACAGCATTGTTTAGATCGTTACTTTTCGACAAACAGTACTGATTATGAACACACGTGATTCTTGTTGTGATAATTTAATATTTAAGCATGCTACTGCCCTATGTTGTCCGAAATAGTAAACAAATCATCCTTTTATTATATGTGTACAATATTTTGATTATGAAACTTCTATAGGCGTGTTAGAATTTTTTTTCTTTGTGTTGCAGAGCATCAACTAGCGTTAGAGATGTCCAAAATGAACCCTTTGCGGCATCACCCCTAACAGATGATTGTAAGTATTGCAATTTCTCAATTTCGGATAATTGTTTGTTTCCTAAAACGGATGATTCAAAAAGTTTTTTGAATGAAATCCAAGTATCTGAATCACCATAAAAATGCGGAATATCGAACTTTGGAAGCTTTATTAATGATTGTTGCTTGGGATCAATTTGAGACGTACTTTGTATTTTACCTGTACCTTTATTTTCCAAATCAATTTGTAAGTCTAAAATAAAGTCTTGACATTTCATATAAAAATCGAAATTTCCATCACTATCTTTATCTGATAAATCGGTGAATAGATTCGATAATCGCTGTTCAAGAGACTGCAGCCTATTTTTAAAAACCGAAATTTTAGCCTCTTCATCATTTTCGAATACTGCAATTCTCACTTTCAAACTTTCGATTTAATTACCCAACTGATTAAAATGCGTTTCCGTTTTTGATGATTTTCGTCCCATACTTCTGGTTTACGCTTACACATATGAATCACAATATACAAACACTTTCAAAATAAATCTTACGATTTACACGTTTAATGATTTTTTGCTAAAGTAATACATAAAAGAAACAAATAACCACATAAGTGATAATAACCAATTTATGACAGCGAGAATGCTTCACAGTTACTTCTATTTCCAATTATGAATACTCGCAATAATAAACGATTTTCGAGAATAAGTTTTGTTTTAGAATAGAATTTCTTTTAGATTTTAGAATAAGTTCTCCGGCTCGACGGACCATAATTTATGGATAGCAGATTACTACCATAACTAAAAGTTTTAAATGAATAAGATTTTAAGAATGAATATTGTGTTTTAATTGACTCTAAGAGAATAAAAATTTTACCTACCTCATTATCTCTCTGAGTTCGCCGGGCATAAGAAAAGAATGGGACTGGCACACAACGCAACGAGACTTTAGATTTGGTTTTAACATTTAAGTAAACTTAAATTCGATTCATAAAATAAAGCCTCACATCACGTACCAACACCAAACACGAATTTACATAGAATGACGAAATACCGATGCTTCTCCACACAATAAGTAACAACAACAATAACAAAAAATTAGGTTTCCGGCGATGACGCTACAGTTCGAAAAGATGAAAATAAAATAAAAATAAAAGTTTATATATACAGTCTCGCGTTCACTTCCGCTCTGGAGGAACAACACCAATATTATTCAGTTGGCCCAAATGGAAAGGTCCAGCGTTCGAGCCCAACGCTCGGCTGTCGATAGAACGGTCTGGAGTTTGGGTCGGTTTTCTCCAGATGGAACGTGAGTACGCGTTACAACCCCTTAGAAATATCTCCGTCCGAGGCAGCTCTGGATAGACAGATGTTCTTCGTGTAGGCGTGCCACAACACTCGAGCAAATATTAGATCCCATTCTCAAATTAAAATCAAAATATACTGTGATACCTCACCCTAATAGAACAACTAGGTCCACTTTCAACGCCATTCGTTTATAGCGTTCTAAATAATGACCGGGACTATTAGAGAGTACAGGGATCGCGTTCTTTGTTTTAAATGAAATGGATAACCTTTTGCTCTTGTTATGAATGCGTAGATAGAACAGTGATGTACAGCTATAGAAAAGGCCCACTTGCTTTTTATTCGGTCGTTCATTGCACAGCAAAGTTATATATACACCGCCCGTTTACAAATAACGTATACTTTCACACAATTGCTTGCCATACGGTTTTTATAAGGGGCAATCTGCATATTGAATTCTGCATAAACTTCATTTTTTTAAAACTAGATAACCCTATTTTGGCTTTTTTAAAACGAAAGAAAATCTTTCATTTTAAAAAAACAAGTGACACTTGTGAATTCAAGAAAAGCAATTCACAAAGAATTCACAAGTGACACTTGTGAATTCTTTAGTACGCGATTTTAAAGGATTATCTTCAAACTGAGAACGGTACATAAAAGTTCCAAACTTTCTCCACTGATAAGAATTTCGTTCATGGGAACTAAAACACGCATGAGTTACAAGGGAAATGAATCATTAGTTTTAAAAATTTCTTTACTGAAAATATAAAAAACGTCATTTGTTATTTCATCCAATTTAAAATAGGCAATTGTATAATAAACAAACATGGGTTTACTGATACATTTTGTGAATGTAATTCTTTTAGAAAATATAAGTGTAAAATAACCATTTTGATAGTTAGCATTCGTTGATTATTACATCTCGAACCGAAACTATCCACTTAAAATTTTTCTCGATTTAACTAAAATAACAACTTACCTTATACTTATTGTTTACTGACAATTCAAAAACTTTTCTATTATCTATTTTATCGGATAGAGTTATTTTAATCAATTGGACTCATAGTTTGCCATATCATAATATTAATATTAAAATGGGTCGTAAAACATTACAAAATGTAACATTTTTGTTTCACTGTGCCAATAAACCTTTGAATATTTTCAAATTCTATTCGAAATTTTTAATCATAATATATTTTACAATAATTAGGTCACTCTTTCATCTTTAAGTAATGAAGCAGTGCTCTCTCAATGGGCTTACGATTTTTGTAAAACTTTCAAACGTACGCACAAACACTTTCTGATTTATTTTGGAATGTTTTTTATAGACGGGTTGAATGGTGTCAAAAAGTTGCCAAGGGTGAGACTCTGCTCTCTGCTCGGGGCCCACCATGGCCGAGTGAGTAAGACGCCCAAAATGGTTGACGTGCAAAGGTCCCAGGTTAGGGCCTATCGCGCGACTGTGGGTCTAACGGTCTGGAGTTTGGGACCTTCTGGTTTTCGGTCTAACGGTCTGGAGTTTGGGTCGGTTTTCTCTATTTGCCACGTGAATACGCGTCAGAACCCATTAGAAAGTCTACCGACCCAGGCACCTTCCATCCTAGGTAGATAGTTCATGCGTAGCTTTGCCGTAACAACAGGAAAAAACAAAACTGCTCTCTAAACCAATGCAAGCACGAAAGTTACTTAGCAATGGTGGACATTGAAAAATGATTTCAAGTAATGTAGGGAAATTAACGCGGATAATTTTCATGTAGTAAACGTATGAAAGAGTCTTGAATATATATATATATATATATATATATATAATACTTTTTTCCACTTTTACACTATTTTGTGGCAACACCATTTTTCACTTTTTACAATTCTAAAAATTGGCAACACATATTACTTGTTTAAATGAGTTTTCTATGTGCTCAAGGTCTGGTATGTAGATTTATAATTGCTATTTCTATTTTTGTTATCTTTTTGATTTTTTTTTCCTTTATATAGTAGCGTAGGGCCCAGAACGTGTGGAGTTAATATCTCTTTTGATATCCACACAACCGAAACCCTACTATTTTGTTTGCTTTTAATTATAATCCACTGTTTGTGGTCCCTGAAGATGGTGGCAGTGGTTATAATTTCCGTTCCATTCTATTTTCACATTAATTCTTGCGCTTTGTTTGGCTTGGCTTTTATTTTTATTTATTTTCTCTTCAAGGTGTGGTTTCTGGTTCTTGCTTAGAGTTGTTGTATTTATATGCGAGGGGTGTCTTGTTTGCAGTGTGTTTTGTGTTTTACTTATTGGTTATATATATATATATATTTCTGCGGAAATTTATTTGCGAAGCGAAATGAATATAACTCAAAGTTAGGCACCCTCCAACTTTACAAATCTACAATTTATTTGCTTCAGAATTTGCGATTTTTAAACACCGCTCACTTTTACTGTTTTCATGCAAAATAAATTTAATTTACAGATGAATATTTTTTTACATAACTTTTAAAAAACTGTGATTTTGCAAATTAGATATGGCCCCCTAACTTCTAAAAGCGAAGGATTTTAATTAATATAAAATCAACTATAAGTGCACGTAAAACTGGAATTTTGCGAAGTCACAAAAAATTTTCTTCTTCGTCTATTTCTGTAGGCATTTGGCTAGGTCGCTCTTCGTGTTTTTTTCGACTTATCATAATTCAGATTAATATATCTTATTAAAAAAAATATATAACAATAGTTGTTTGGACTGTTTAGTTCTAGTAGTACGCATAAAAATGAACTTCTTAATATTAAATGAGGTATAAATTAAGTATGAAAAATATTTTAACATAGAGAGAGGGAAATTTTGAATTAAATCGTCGGCCATCGTCATTTAGAATTAAAATGGCGATTGGGAACAACCTGTAGGTACAACATTCCGTTCCATTTTTATTTATCTTGGGTTGCAAATTACGGTAATTTTAATAATTAAGTGTCTTCCAATTCCTTAACGGGTGCGTGGATCACTCATGGGTTCACTTTCGTTTTCATCTAGTTCTTTTGGGAGCGTTGAAATGTGTGCATAATTCCTAGAGACCCGTGACTGCAAAGCTCGCCAGAATGCAGAGAGTTTTTAGTTTGGGGAGAGTGGGGGCGTTAAAATAGGAATTCACTCTTTCTTGTACCATAAAACACATCTTTGGAATGGAAATCTAAAATCGCCTTCTGAAACTGAATCACCTGCTGAAATAATAAAAAAATCGTCTAATTAAAACCGCCTACTTTTACTTAAAATCGCCCACTGAAACTGTTTTACAATCCTCGCTTGGCATATTCGAACTATAAGCATATCCCAACTATCCTCTACCATTTTTAAATACTGTTTAGAATGGACATCTTAATCCATAAGTGTGTCGTGTTTTCCTTCCTTGTTTCCTTGTTCCACAAAACTCTTCTTCAGAACAGAAATCGATGTTAAAATGGCCTACCAAAACGGTTCGATAGTCTTCGCCAGGCATTGTCAAACTATGCTTCACCACCTTCATAAATATTATTTGGAAAGTATGATGTGTACCTCATTTGTCTTCTCTGTTCTATAAAACACTTCTTCGGAATAGAAATCTTTATATTTAAATCGCCTACTCAAACGATTTTACAATCTTCGCCAGGCGTTTTCTAACTATTCTCGAAATACATTTATAATAAATGGTCACGATTTGGCACCGAATTGAGCTATCCTTTATCAAAAAATGCAAGCCTTGTACAACTTTCAACATTTTATGAACCCCCCCCCCCTCCACGTGTGTGTTGATCTGGCAAAGACATTTAAAAATATCTTCACCGTGGCAGTTCATTTCTACAAAACTTCTTGGCAAGATCGCGTAGACAAAAATGCGTGGACAGAATTCTCGTACTGAGCGAAATAGCACGCTAGACATAGTGCTTAAAAAAAAAAAAAAAAAAAAAAAAAACTGATATTCCTCAAATAACGGATACATTTCGGCAGCACTGCTCCATAAAATTTCCATGAATTGAAAAGAATTAATTTTTGAGAGAGTAACCAATAATGAATAAATATCGAGAAAAACCAATTTTCTGACTACTTGCAAAAATTCGAAAAGGTAACTTTCTTGCGATGGACACATAAATATATAGGGATGATTAGAGTGGGGAGGAACGGAACATCCTACATTGTGCCTCAAGGAGAAACCTTGTTTTACTTTCTGTTTTTGTAAGTTTAAATTTATCTAAAATGTACCGATGACTTAAACTTAAATATTAAAGAATTTTTACGCGAAAGTTGTTTTGTCAATGGTTGAGCACACGTCTACTAGGAACTAGCAAATATCTCGTTCTTTTCGCACGGTGAGAATTACTTTTCTTACTTTCTTGAGTAGGAAGAAGGAATCGGTGCTTGTGCCACCTCTTTATGGCAAGTTCTACAGTCCTAGGTGGAAATGTTGTAGTTTCGGAAAGATCCCATATTTTTAAAGCTTTAATTTAGGCTAGAAAGACTACTAACGCTTAAATTCTGCAAATTGTCAGTTTGTTGCATGTCAATGACTTCGTGAGTCATTTTTTTGAGAAATATCGGGTTACCTATCACCCAAAATTGCAAACTTTGGCAATCGTTAGGCAGGGTTAAAAAAGAAAAAAGTTATCTACGAAGGTTTTAAAATCGCGACATTTGCGATCTCACTTGAAATTTAAAAGTGAATGACAGCTTCTACAGAAAACAAAGAAGCTCAAGCTAATAATTCATGGCGCACGATAATTTAAAAAAAATATATAAATAGAATTACGGGCCTATTCTCATGGTAATCAAAATTTGAGAAATGACGGAATTATTTCAAGCCTAACGTCCCGTTTTCATTAAAGTCTGTTAACGTAGGTTTCTAAGTCTTTTTTAAACTTATCAATCTCACTTGCTATAGCTAGCTTTACATAAAAAGATATCTCCTGTTGGTCCATTTTGACTCGATAAGGTATCGGAAAAGTTACCTTGAACGTGAAAATTCACTACAAATAGGAGAATGAGTAGATTTTCAAAAATATTAAGTGGCTTGTGGCGTTTTCCATATCGTTCTACAAATCTGTTGAAATTTTCAAGCCGTGATCGAACAATGTGGATTTGTATTCGCATCCTAGATAGAGAGACAAACTTTCACATTTAACTCCTGATAGTGCTAGTTTATCAGGAATATCCCATCCGTTTTTTATCAAAGAATAGGATGTTACATTTATTTAAAGTAAGGGGGCTGTCGGGCGTTCAATGAGAAAAGGAACAAACGCTATAAGAAATCGCACCGTCCATTTTTCGATGTCTTCTGTCTGTAAGTATATTTTTGCCAGTTCTTTGAAAGGTTTTGGAAAATAAAAATTTGATCTCTTATGCTCTGCTGTTACCTTTAAAAAAAAGGGAAAAGTGAAAATTCATATCAGAAAGTATTTTATTTTTTAAATAATTCACTGTGTAGGGCCCAACCATTACTCTTAAAAAAGAAAAGTAAAATTTTAATCAAGAATCTGCATTCTTAATTAAAATGTAGGTATCAAGCTCAATATTTCACTGCAGTTTTACTGAAAATCCATGTCAACTTTGACTGTCCAATTTAGGTGACATTATAGTAAAAAATGGCATGGACGCCACACCACCTGCAACCCATTGTAATAAATATTTTTAAATAAAATATATATATATATATATATATATATACATATATACAGTACATAAATGACCTGTTTATCTGGGTTTTGACGCAAAAGATTTGCACAATGTTTCATAGTTATGAAAATATTTCAATTTTTGTATGAAAATCCAGTTTTCTTCTAAGAAAAAAGCACATTTGAAAATACTAATAAACAAACACAGAAATAGTATATTCTGCTAAACACAGCTAGTCATGATCCCTATATCCTACCAAAATTTCGCGTCCCTATTTTAACACTTTATAAGATGGGACTCGGCTCGTCCAGAAAATGGACGCAAAACACGCTTCTTCAGAAAGCGCTTTTAAAGATTGGAATGCTCTACAAAATGCCGTCCTTCTGCTTCATTATTTCCTGCATAAATCAGCTTCTAGTGATCGCAGAAACGAAAGTAACAAGATTTTGGAATCCTCCTCTCGCGATAGGAAATAAACAAATAAAGATTTGTTTCGAGGATTTTTTGGGTCATCTCGTACCTTGACGGACACTTCATGCCACTTGCAACTTCCAGAAAAAAACCCTCCTTAAACACAAAAATTCCCCTCACCCATGTGCCGAAGAGTTATCCTTTCAGGGATATAGGATGGCCCATTCTCATGCGTGCGATCCAGATTTTTTGCAAGAGCGTTTGGCATACAGGTTACAGGTTCGATGTTTGTCATCGCGTATAGTCGAAACACGTTCAAACGAAACAGTCTCCATTTTTCGTAGTCTCAGTCACACGTTGTATCATTCAAAAAGCCGTTTGAATGTTGTAGTATTCCTTGAGAGAAACCACAGGCCCTATCTTGGATTGGGAGGGCCGAACGCCTTCCGAGCCCCTTCCCCGGATGCGCCACTGGCGAAGGAACATTCCAGACGATTTTACGGAGAGAATTCATTCCGGTTCTTGCCCCACCGTGGCGCAGTGGATAAGACACTCCAAAAGGGTAGATGGCTGGAAGTGTGGATGTCTAGCACACTGACCCGGCCTATCGCGCGGAGCTGTCGATCGAACGATCTGGAGTTTGGGTCGGTTTTCTCCACATGCAATGTGTATACGCGTGAGAACCTCTCGAAAAGGCACTCCCCCCATCCTTGGCAGAGAGCCGTTGCTTAAGCTTTGGCATAACACAACACAACACATCACAAAGTTGTTCCCTATCGGAATAAGAGGGTCGAAGGAGCCTTCTTTTTGCTGCGAGAGCCATGGCAGCTAAGATGATTTTCGATTCGAATGCCATACAGTCGAACCTCGATCGAACGAATGGATTGGGACCCACACATTGGTTCGTTCCATCGAATATCCATTTTTGTGAAGAGTACAGTACAAAAATACCAAAGCAAAATACCCTTAGGTATAGATATGAAAAAAAGAAGGAGGATGGTTGACTGCGAGCTTCAAAATGATACGTTAGGCGATCCACTTTAAACGAATCTAAATTCTTGAATGTCACTTGTTCTTAAAACTTATGCATAATGCATACATACTTATTGGCATTTTGGAAAGAAATCCTGGATAGTGCTTTGTTTTGACTTTCCAAAGTTCTGGGTCTCTATTTTCTAACTTCGTAAGAACAACATCATCCACCCCGTGAGACAAAATAATTTTTTTTAAGCGTTCAAGCTGCAAACGGCTTCTTGGAAGGTCACTTTTTTAAATTCAATTTCCGTTTCTTCGTCCTCTCTTCGCTGCTTTCAGAATCGTCCTTCTCTTTCTGTTCACTATCGCAGGTACTGAGCTATGCATCGCAAGACACCTATTCTGTAACATTTCCATGACTAGAAACATCTTCCCATCCAGCCATTGGATCATGGTTATCCACGGCGTCATTGTCAATGACTGTTCGCTGTTTTCGTAGACACTTGCTTCGTTTGGAGAAAGGAGAACAAAAAAAGTTGTTGTATGACACACTTGGATGAGGGTGCGAAAGATTCAAAATTGTGTGTGCTAAAATTTCGAACTTATAGTTTCATGTGCGAATTTCATTTCGGCGAGGGTGGTTCGTTCCATCTAATCTAAAAATTCGTTCCATCGGAACATTTTAGCACCCTTTTTGTCGGGACAAAAAAAAAAAAAAAAAAAATATTCGTTCAATCAAAGTACGTTCAATCGAGGTTGGACTGTATTCGGTGCGATGCTGCGCTATCACACGAGGATCATCACCAGGAAGAGGACATCCCAAGACCCGATGTGTCTGAAATTCGCTTCCATCTCGGACGAAGATGGAAAACATCCACCCAAAGAGGCAAAACGATCTTCCCAGGGACGTCAGAGGAACGCCGCAAACACGCCGTCTCGCGATCGGGCGGAGCGGTCAGTGCGCCGCGGCGAGAACGCCCTCGCCTGCCGCGGAAGGAGGCAGCGGGGGCGGCCCGGCAGCCGACTCTCGGACACGGCGCGCTGGCCCCCCTACTTTCGTTCCGCCATCCACACTGACAGGAGACGCGGGTCGGCTTCTATTTCTTTTTTTTTCTCTTCTTACTTTTTCTGCCTGCCTCCTTTTCCTCCCACATTGAAAATGAAAAAAAGAGGGCTATTGTGTGGACTCGGACTTGTGTAAACAAAGGGAAGGGTTCATGGAATACGTTAGATAACAGCGTGAGTGACGGAGACAGTTTATTTAACCCTTTAACGCGCAGGGATCCCGCTCTGGGATCCCCCAACTCGGACGTTTGGACGGTTGCCCGTCACGACGGATAGATTGAATTTCTATCAAAAGAGTGGAGGGTGACAGAGCTCCACGAGAATCCTTTACTTTTGAGCACGTCCTTTCCCGTCCAAAAAGGGTCACGATTCTTTTGAACGGCACTGACATCGGCAGAAAAATGGAAGCATGCGAAGAACAGCTGGATAGAGGGCCCCATGCTGAAAAAAGGGCAGTCGTGGCCATCGCTCGACTGAACGACCCGCAAGAGGGCGGACGATCGAAACGTTCATCGCGTGCCACAGATCGAGAGACCCCTTTTTTGACGCAGTTGCTTTTTTGTTGCGCACAGCCAACTGCGTCAAAACGTTGGGCTGTTACTTAGGGCAAGACGCATAATCAGTTTTCTTTTTTTCTGTTTTATGCTAAGAAAACAGAACAAAAAGAAAGATATTCTTTTCTTCTTAGCAGTTATTTTCAGTAGAAACAGTTTATTTCTCTCTCGTCTGAAATATTCGTAAAAGTGAAGTCTGTCGTAGCGAGGCTTCATCCATTTCGTGCATTTATATCTGTTACAGCTTTTGCGACGGCTTTCGAAATAAAATAAAAACGGGCTAGTCGATTGTTTCCAAGTTTTTACCCGCTTGAGTCCATTTAGGCGGGAGAAATTAAGATTCTGGCGAGGGATTTTTGAAGTTTCCTATAGGGTAGGGGATTGACCAACAAGATTTGGGTCGCTCGCTCTCGATATTTTAATTTATAAATCGATGACACCGCGTGATCCATACAGTACCAGCTTGGAACACCCATTTAGGGTGCATACCTAATTATGATTCCTTGGTTGAGAGGCACGCAAACTGGGTATCTTCCCACCAAAGCAATCCATAAATTGTAAATGGGTAGCTCATTTGAACTCATCAAGTCAAAAACTATTCGCGTCGTTTCCATTCTGGACGTGAATGGTTCGGCCCTTTCAAGAGTTATGTTATTTTTCAGAAGTAGCTAGATGTCAACGTTCGGAGGGCTATTTCGATTTCCCACCCACAGCTCACTCAAACGCAATGGATGAACCTAGAACGTATGTGAAGACATGGGTCTCCCCTCTTGAGACACCTACGACAGCCAGTGGATCGCGACACATTTTTAAGAAACACGCTTAAATCTATTGAGTAAAATAATAATCAAACGGAGTCTATTTTTACTCAATTTTTCACTTCAAACAGCCATTCTCCCGATTGAGTAAAATTGGCTCCATTCATCGACAAAAATCAATAGATAAAATCAATAGATAAAATCAATAAAATAGTACTTACTCACTTTGGGTGGAGATATCCTAACTTCATTTGTTTTACAACAGCTTTTTATAATCCAATCGTAAGAAACTATGTCATTAAAGCGAAATCTTTACTTAAAGCATCTCCTCCCTATCTAGGCTGAATTTATTTCACAACTCTGAATAGGAAAAAGATGCATTGGGTATTCGGATATAACATAAAATTATCAACAGCGAATACACACACAAATATGCCCGACTATGAACCGTTAGCCTTTGAACAGCGTGGGTCACGTGACAGTAATAGGATATGGGTCGTGGGAGGGAAGAGACGACAGAATACTCAGTAGACAAGATTTTTGCGGAAAATGAGTTAAATAGAATATAGCGGATGGGAGGCATTCACAAATTATTGTCTTGAATGAGTATTTTTGGCGTAAAAGGATTTAAATCGGCGATAAGAATTGAATCAATAAATGAGTGTTAGTTTTAATCAATGATTTAAGCGTGTAGAATCCATATAAGACTACTGGTGATTCTATCCAGGATTCTCGAGGATTCTTTTGTGAAGGAATACTTCACAAAAGTCAAGCAGACACGCGTTTTTCTATCGAAATGAACTAAAAAGTGAAAAATATTCTACAAGAGAAGGCGTAAAAATTCTAAATGTTCAACTCATCATGTACATGTTCATGGGCACTAATCTACATGTTCAAAGATTTTTCTCAACGGGATTATGAAATTTCACAACTCGATAGATATTAACTGTTTGAACTTTAAAATAACAATAAAGCGATGGGCGAAAAAATAAGCACAAAGCTAAAACAAAACGTGGAGAGCTTGATATCCGATGTTTATTATGATTGCGAACTATTAGTATTAGATGTTTATAAAAATGTAAGTGCACCCCACGCTTTCTTTAACATTAAGCTGATTTTTCTTTCGTCCGTCACTTTATTCTTATTTTAAATTCAAAAAGTCAGTCTATTCTGAGTTGCGTGACATCCTATTCTCGTGGAACAAAATCTTTATAAGATTATTTTTCACTTCTTTGTTCATATGGATAGAAAAGTGTTTTTTTTTTAAAAGTATAACTTAATATTTTTTAGTTTTAAAACCAAGTTGAAACAAAAAAGCCAAACGGGTTGATGCAATGTCGTAAAACGGGGTAAGATTTTGGGGACAGCCTGTAAAATAAAAAAACGTCTGTATACCATTGTTAATGTACATTTAAAAGACCCCGTAAAGGAACTTGAAGGGTTGTTCCCCTTCTTTAAATGAATATGTTATCAATGTTTATGGGTTGTGCTTGAAATGGATGAATATCTCTAAACTGCCAAAGACTGTATTGTATTGGAATTCTTCGGAGTGCTCCCGTTGAAAAACCAAACAGGCAACCTACACTATTTTCGACGGTCTACTACGTCCATTTCGTGTTGTCTGAAATAGAGGGACGTCTCTGAAATACTCATTAAACAATAACTCTATATACAGGTCCTGTACTTTAATTCTTTTGTGTACTCCCGTAAAACAATTGGAAATTCTACGTACACCATTTATCAATACTGTGAAACCTCTCCAAGCGGCCACCCCTCTAAACGTCCAAGTTTTCATGGCGCGGATTTTTCGGCTCAATTTCGGATTTTACGGCGCGGATTTTTAGACCTCATGTTAAAATAACTTCTATCAGCGGCCACCCAGCCCTCTCTAAACGGCCACCCCGTGGGCTCGCCCATCTCATTTTTCGGGAAATTCTACTCATTCCATGCTTTCATTTTGAGCAGGAAACACTCAAAGTCAGGAGTTTGGCAAAGGTAAGCGAAAGTAGCTCATTAGCGATTTTAAATCCTTTTAATCAAATGCAAAATGAATATGAGATTGATTTAAATTAACTAAACACTATGTTTTTGTATATAAACGTTTTCTCAAATGATTTTTTTTTTTTTTGCCTTTCGGGCGCTCATTCCGTCTCTGACGAGGAATTTCTCGATGTTTGCAATGGCGAGCCAGCTAAACTTTCAACGCTAGAGACTTTAGGGAAAACCGATGAAAGGATCGAAAATCCCGAAGCGGTTTCAAATGAATCGGTTAGAGATCTGTTTTTAAGGTAAAAACGAACTTGAAAAAAGGGTTGTTTCAGAGAAAGGTAAAAACTTAAAATGGACACAAACTGTACCCCTTTTTCAAGAAATGTAAGAAAGCATTCAATAAAGTACTGTTTTCTCTTTAGATAAAATTTAAATTTCATTTTAAGTAAAGAATAGGTGCCGGACCCGTTTATAATACGCATTATAGCCATTATCTTATCATAGTCAATGAAACCCTTCAGAGCGGCCACCCCCTCTGAGCGGCCCAATATTCTGGGTACGGTGTGGGGGGGGGGCGCTCAGAGAGGTTTCACTGTATTACTGTTTTGTCGCCGATTCTTCCTGTACATCTGTAAAATTTCAAGTGGAGGGGAAGTGAGTTGAAATGGCATGACGAGACTCCATTACATAGATACGTACAATGCATACAGGCGAAAAAAAAAAAAATCTTAAAGAACGAAATGACAAGATTCCATTACATTGACACAAACACACAGGTGAAAGTCATAAAAACGTGTTGAATTCGTAATACATCTCGGCTCTGTGGGGGTCTGAAGAAGGCGGCGAGCGGCGGGTTGGCTCTCCCGCCACGGAACGCTTGTTGCCGTAAAACTGGATTTAAAGGCAAAGTTGGAGGCGAATGAAGTGGACTCTCGTTGGATCCAGGCTTCGTGCGATGACACGGTCATCTGTAATCGATTTCAAGAAATGGTATGGATTACGATGACTAACAATTTCCAAAAAGATTATGTCTAATGAATGTTAATTTAGTAAAATGACAGTCATCTTGATGTTAAAGAAATCAAATATCAAAAGAATTCGACAATAATGCAATCGTATCATAGCATTTTTGTAAAATTTGTAAAATATTATTTTAGTCATCGATTACAGTCGATTGTAATCGGCACGAAGTCTGGTGGATCCCTTCAGCCGATCGTCCAAAATCCACGCGCGTGGAATTCGAATGCCGTCCGGGTCAAGGGATGTCATCCCCCGCCATTTCTCAAACAACGAAAGTACTTTCTGTCAAACCCAAAAAGTCAACGTGTCACGGTAGACATGGGTACGAGGAGTGCTTTTTAAGTTGCTACAAAAAGTAGGAAGAAAAATAATTTTTTGGGGAACAAACTGTTTTATTGCTTTTCAAAATATTTGACTTTAAGATGGACACTTTTCCACCTGTTCAAACCCATTCTTGAAACAGTTTTTCCGCTCTGAAATGGATATCTCGAAACAGTGGCGCATCCAGGATTTTAGTTTAGGGGGGGCTGAGCTGAAAATACCGCTGAACTCGGTTATAGTGAGATCGATCATGGTTACAACCCTCTTATAACGTCAAAATATTCTGTACCACTTGATTTGCCCATACAACACAAGCCCACAAACAAAAACTCATTATAGAGTCCTAAAAAATGATCTGATCTTTTCAGTGATATTGTAACCGACATTAACAGTGTTTCATAAAGTCTTTGTAAGTATTTATTTAAGAACTAACATCTTTTTAGGTAAAACATACTTTAGAAATAGTTTGAAGACAATAAATAATAATAATAGTAATAATTAATGAGTGGCAATTTTCATTTTTTTAAAGTTTTTCACTTCTAACTGTTCACCTTTAGGGGGGGCTTGAGCCCCCATAGCCTCCCCCGTGGGTGCGCCTATGTCTCGAAACATGGTTTTGGAAGGTATGAATAGATTCTTGAGGTGATGCAAAATTGCTGCCCACGCATTTTTTGTTTGACTTAAGGGAACCAGAAAAAGTCGTCAGGAGAACACAGGCAATGTGACATTCATTGGATATTTTTATCCTTCCAATAGTCCATTGTTTCACGTGCTGTGTGGGAGCTAGCGCGGTCGTGAAGAAGGATGCGTCGATTTTTGTCGCTTTTCCTGATTTCGTGGATGACTTATGGCAAAAAAAATTATGTTTACCATTGAGCGTTAACAGTTTTTCGATCCTCTAAAGGAAGGGTTGGGATATGTCCTGTAAGGCCGAAGAAACAAGCAAGAATTTTCTAGGAAGTGCTTGATGAACGAACCACTTTCGTGGGATTCGGTTCCTCTGGAAACACCCGAACAGTGGATTGTTGTATAGTTTCCAGCTCATACGAATATATCTAAGTTTCGTCACCTATAACGGAACGAAACTTAGATCTATTCCAATTGCATACGGATGTTGCCGTTCCCAATAAGAATTTTTTGAGCATTTCCTGACTCCAATTTTCACGAGCCTCTTTTTGAGCTTCTGTCCAATTGTGCGGAATCCATCGAACAAATCTTTTTAACATCTAAATGTTCGTGCAAAATAGAATGCACGCTTAAATCTATTGAGTAAAATAATAATCAAACTGAGTCTATTTTGACTCAATCATTGACTTCAAACAGCCATTCTCCCGATTGAGTCAAATGGGCTCCATTCATCGACCAATATCAATGGAGCGAAAAATTCTCCATTTTTGAGCATTCTACAACAGCTCCATTGAGGCTCAATAATCATCAAAAATGAGGATTGTCTGTCCGTTTTTGATTCATATAACTGTACTCCATTATGATTATTATTGAAGCTATAGAATGAGCGTTTTTACAAAATCAGTGATTTTTTAATTAATATATCTGTACTCCATTATGATTATTATTGAAGATATAGAATGAGCGTTTTTACAAAATCAGTGATTTTTTAATTAATATATCAGTACTCCATTAATATTATTTTAAGCTAGAAAAAGGGTGTCATGAAAATTGGCTGTTTTTGATTTATATATTGAATGATTCGTTTTCTTCATTTTTTATGATCAGAGCTGTCATCTATGATTATAAGCCCGAGAAAATAAATTTTAAATCAAGACAAATACATTACACATATATCTTAATACACCAGAAAAAAGTATTTTTTTAATAAATAGAATATAATTTCACTCTAGTCTCTCGTTATAGAACGAATTCACAGTACAGTCAGAATACACAAATGCAATCATGGTTCAACCAGCTGTGAGATTGAATGAAAGCAGCCACCCAATTGATTGACATGAAAAAGGTAAAATAGTACTGACTCACTCGACTGAAGATATCCTAACTTCATTTGTTTTACAAGAGCGACGAGATTTTTAGAATCCAATCGTAAGAAACTATGTCCATTAAAACAAAATTTTTACCGAAAGCATCCTCTCCCCATTTAGGTTGAATTTATTTCACAACTCTGAATATGAAAAAGATGTATTTGGTAATAAAATAAAATGATCACCCTTCTAAAGTATCATCGGGTATCCTCTTCAGAAACTCTTTTAATTCATATTTTGATAACGACCTGTTTGCTCTTCGATGCTCGCCGCAACAAAGAATATAAATAACCACTGCGTAACGATTCCCGCGTTGTGTTGTCTGTGGTGACTGAACCGTTTTCCGTTAAAGCCAGAGCGTGGGTCACGTGAAAGTAATAGGATACCTTACTACGCATCTTTCGTGGGGGAGAGACAGAATTCTCAAATAGACAAGATTTTAGTGAAAAATAGAGTATAATAGAAACTAGCGAATCCTGAGCATTGAGGGGAATTGAGGAGATAACCAATTATTGTCTTGAATGAGTATTTTTGAGCGTAAAAGGATTTAAATCAGCCGATAAGAAATTGAATCCATAAAGGAGTGTTAGTTTTAATCAATAGATTTAAGCGTGTGTATTGCAGTCTGCGATAGGCCAAGGGACGCTTCTATCTCACGATATGTGTCATGCCGATCTTCTTCAATCATGTTGCGCCTAGCATCGATGTTGTCTGGAATCACTCTGTCACTTTGGTCGTTTGTAAAAACATAAAAGGGAACCTACGTAGTACATGCATCCCATCACACTAACTGCAAATATATTTAAACACCAACGTCTTTTTAAAAAATACTGTAAGACAATTTTTAAAACGTGAAATATTTTAATTCATTTGTAACCGTTTACGAAGCTTTTCCGATCTAAATCTTCAGCTTAATAGGGGAGGGGGGCTTTAGCCCCTTTCCGTGGGTGTGACTAGGGTCATGTATAAGCCAACCGTTACAAAAGTAATGGATATTTTGAATTTTTAAAAATCGGGCAGTGAAGGGGTCAACGTCAGAGTAGAATTTACGTAATAGAAATAGTGTCGTGCTCCACCATGGCCGAGTGGATAAGACAATCAAAATGGCAGACGGCTGAAGTGTGAAGGTCTAGCGTTCGGGTCGGTTTTCACCAGATGGAACGTCCATACGCGTTAGGACCTCTTAGAAAGTCCTCCACCCAAAGCACTCCCCATCCTAGGCAGATATCTCGTGCGTGCGTAGCTTTTCCATAAGAACACAAACAAAAATAATCATGGAAATCTAAATTGGGCGCTTTACAAATTTCACTTTATGACCATTTTTGGCCATGTTATGGGCCTAAAAATCGGCATTGTGAAATATAGGCACGTTTTCAAATGTTATAATTTTTTTTTTTGTTGTTGTTACAGTAGACTCTCGGTTAACCGGGATCGGATTATCCAGACTGCGGCTTATCCGGGGCGTTTCCTATTTCTTTGGTGGATGATGAATGAAATTTACTACGGGTCAAAAGTTATGGAGGACAATTTTATCGAATGTAGAAAATGAAATTCCCATGGAAGAGGACGATTGCACTGAAATCTTAGAAGATTTTTAGAACAAGTTCTAAAAACTACAGTGCATGAATGTATGAACGATGATTCTAAATCGAAAAGGAACGAGGATCTTCCCGTAGAACAACAGCCTTAAAGTGATGAAGAGCTGCGTTTCAAGGCAAACCTGCACAAGAGTTATTTTCCTTGGCCGCTGTCTTGCACGTTAGAACTTTTCAGATTAGAGCTTTTCAGAGGGTTCTAACGCTAAATCGCGTTACTTCGGGAGAAAATCGCCGCCAATTCTAGACCGATCGATCGACTGCCGAGCAGGTAGGCCAAAACCCTCGACCAGGCCCGCCGAGAGAGGGGCAGTAGGGACGACTACTCCGGGGAACGGGCCTGGAGGACTTGTGTTACGAATTTTTAGCGTACAAATCCCACAAAAAAATAAAACACCTGTGTCCCCAAAAACCTCTTTTGGCTCACGCGGCTGCATTCGTATAGGAAATTATATATAAAAAATCTTCTGAATGAAGCTTTGGGAAAATATTTTATTGAATCATGCTCTGGAGCTCCCCCAAACAGGATTGCGATCTATAAAACCAACACATGGAAGGTTTCCGATCTCTTTCTGCTTTTATTACTTTTGTTTTCTTTCTGCGTTATTCATTGGGCTTCGAATTTTATATCAATGACTCATTGAGAATTTAATTCCGAATGAGTCAAACGTGCCCCTTCACTCATGAGGGAATGTAAACAGTTGGAGCTTTTCATCCTAGAAGAGTGGAGAACTAGAGTGGAAAAAAAGTATTTCCTTTCCTCATTTCTGTACGACCCCTGACATGCAATCCTTCTACGTGATTTTTTTTTCCTTCGGGGTTCATGAAAAAGTGGTTGATGTGCGCGTTCTATGGATCTTCATATCACTGACACTTTTTAAAGTATAGTTCTCAAATTTTGTATGTCACCTCTTTAGTGTATGGGGGCCATTTGACTCGCCACTGGAAATTGTTTCCTACGCGGGTTGTGCAAAAACGTAAAAAGCTTCACTTTTTGTAAACGAACGAGAGGATTTTTTTTTTAAACGAAGTCTTATTTCCGTCCTTTATTTTGAACATTTTTTTCAATGGACACTGCGCACTTATATCTAACAGATAAAGAATGGAAGCCCGTGAAAAAACACTCAAAATACTGGTGTTAAACGATAAAGTGATTAAAAAACTTTGTAAAAAACACACATAAGAAGTAAAAGGAAAGAGGATACGCGTTTCGTTCAAAAATTGTTTTGAACTTCTTCAGTCCAAGCCCTTCGTCATAAAGAACACAGGGAACTGAAACTCTTTTGGGACACCCTGTATGTTCCCGTGACTGATAGGATTTGGAGACCATCGAATTTTGACGAGATGCAGAAAATGATTGAATCTTCACCATTGAAAGTAAATTTCGTTACTGAAAGTCATTTCGTTTACTGTGATCACTATGATACGTGTTTCATTGTAACCCGGGTGAATGCATGAGCTACTATGAACGAGTCTATGAATGCATGAGCTTCTTCAGACTCTGGAGATGGTCTTTCGACTCACCATCCAAACAGTACAGATGACGAGCTGTTCTGACACAACATACATGACACGAGCAGCATCGCTCTACACGATTCTGTTTTAATCGAGGAAGGTGGACTTGAGTGTCAAGAAATGCACTCTGTTGGGGATAGAATGAACTTAAACGGAATGCAAAGTTCGATACGTCAAACGACCGAGTCCAAGCTTCCAATGTTCATACATTTTTGAAAAAACTCAAATGGTATCCAAACGACCGCCTCCCGTTCCTTCGGATGGTACAAAATGGAAAGCGGGAGTGCTCATGTTTGAATTTGATTTAAGTTTGAATTTGAATTAATACAGAATGAAAAACTATAGGTTAACCTCTCATAAAAGTATTATGTTTTCATCTCAAACTAGAACAGTTTAATTAAATTTGTTTTTTTTTTTTCATACATATGCCTATTAATGTTTATCAGGAATGTACATAAAACATAGAGGCTGAAATTGGAATTTTGACTCCTATTATTGGAAGGTTTAGAAAAGTGTTATAAGTGTTTCATGGTATCCCGATATTTGGAGTACAATGAAACATTGACAGACATGGACCTTTTTGTAATTTTTTAAATGTGAAAAAGCTATTTAAAAACTCAAATTCACTTACATGGGGGGAAAGAGTAGGCTTATTCTATTGTGTCTATTCATTTTATTGTCTGTTCATTTTATTTTTGTACTTGCAAATTTGTGAACAGGAAAAAAAATTAGTAAATTTTGTTTCTTTGCACCCGTAATTTCCCTAATATCGAAAACAAATTAATTGAGTGGTTCCTAACCTTTTACCACTGTATCCCCCCCAAGCGAAGGTTAACCTATGACGGTATGCCCCCCCTCCTATTCCTCATAATCGGGGGCGTAGCCAGAAATTTTTCATGGGGGGGGGGTTACGACTACTACAACTCATATGTACGTATACGTGTGTGTGATAATAGACTGAAGAATATACATTTTGTATGGCAAAAAATTCCTCATGGGGGAGGGGGGTTATAACCCCCTACCCCTCCCCCCTTGGCTACGCTCCTGCTCATAATACATGCATCTTTTCCTTTTTTATGCATCCATGCATTTTTTCCTTTGATATTCAATTGCCTTTTCTACAAAATAATGCTATCGGTAAAGTTTGAATGAACGTTTTAAGCCAAAAATAATTATGTTTTGGAAACAAAGTAAGAGTAAGTAAGACGGTTTTTTAGAACATTATTCAGCGCTCTTATGTTATGTAGCATGCGATGTTATGTAACGCATAACATCGCGTATATTATGTTATGTAACATGTTATGTTATGTAGCGTATCAGCAAACTTGCTCTTTGCTTGTTTTTTTGAGGAACCCGCCCCTCCCCCCACTGCAAAAGCCCAGGAAGGCACTGCCCTCAGGTTAAGAACCGCTGCTTTAGCATTTCTGAACCCTTCCCAATCAATATCCAAATACCTGCTCATTAGTTTTGATACAGACGAGTATGAAAAGAATGCAGAATGTGTACTCTTTTAAAGTTGAAAAGGAACAGCACAATCGATGATTTCGATAAGTTTCATCGTTCTAACTTTAACTGTTACGCATTCGAACACTGTTTCTATTGGCAGTTAACTTTTTTTTTTGCACCAGAGTGCAATTAAAACCAATCGGGCTTTTTGTGTGGACATTAGCGCGTCGTATCACTTTTCAAATTTTCAATTTTTTTTTTAATGAATGGTGTGGGTTTTTTTTATAAATACATTTCGAGTATAGCTAGAAAACACCTGCCGAATATTGTAATATAGTTGTAGTAGGCAATTTTAAAATAGATTTCAATTCCGAAGAAGTGTTTTATAGAACAGCGAAGACACATACGGTACACTGATAAATTAGGATACTCTTTCCAAATGGTATTTATAGTTACAGTCAAAAGTATAGTTTGACTATACCCGGCAAAAATGGTTAAACAGTTTAGGTAGGCGATTTCAATGTAGCTTTCTATTCCGAAGAAGTGTTTTATGGAACAAGGAAGGAAAACACGGTACACTCATGGATTAGGATGCCCATTCAAAAAACGGAATTTAAAATGCCTACGGGATATAGTGAAAATATGCCTGGAGAAAATTATAAAACAGTTTCAGTAGGCGATATTAAGATAGATTTCGATTCCAAAGATGGGCTTAGGAAACAAGGAAGCAAAATACGGCACAGTCATGAATAATGATACACTCTCCAACTGAATGGAATAAGGAAGAAAAACAGGGACGACGCATAAACTAGGATACGCTTTTAATAGAGAGCACTTTGGTGCGTGTTTAAAATCTGAAAGTGTTTCACATTTTCTTCCTTTTATATTCATATATTTTCAATTTAAGAGACCAAGATCTCTAGTCACGACTTCAGATTTTGTTTTGATTTGTTTTGTTTTACGATGGACGCAGAATTGGGAGCCTATGCCACCTCGTTTGGGGAAGTGGATAAAACATGCAGTCAATAAGAGAGCTTGGAAAATACCCCATAATCGATTCATATCTGGGACATGTCCCAGGACGCTTGCTTTGGATGCTGTCCCGCCTCCTGTCGGAATAAAACCTCTGGAACTCTTTCCAGATAGCGGGACCCTCGTGCGATCGCGTAGCCCGTTGCCAAGAAACAGAAGGGGGCGGGGGATAGGGGGGAATGGGGGTGGTGGTCCTAATCTTCGTCTCTCTTGCCCATTGTCTGTAATCTTCCTTCGCTCGGAACCCGCATTTAGGATACGACTGAGCACCGCACTTATCGGGCGATCCCCAAAACGGCTTCGACACCTGATAGGAATCGAACCCGCCAATTCATGCTCACTGGCTGGGGTAGAAGGGGGGGGGGCAGGAGTACGCAGGATCGTCTGTTGTCGAACCACAAGTTATCATCATCATCATCATTTTTATTTTCATTCTCGAAAGACAAAAAAAAGAAAGAATGGCCACGATGCAGTTGGGAAGCAGCACTTCTGATGTCATCAGGATGGCCGCCGCCTGGGCCCTTTGTGTTCGGCTGGGAAAAAGAGAAAAAAAAGAAGAGAAATTCTTATTTTTTAACAACGGGGTCCGGTCGTGAAAGGCCCTTCCTCCTGGAACATCCGGCTGGGGCGGAGTTGCGGGATGGAAAAAGATTTCGAACGTAATCAAGGAGAGGGTCTGTTGTTCTTTCGGATCCCCTCCCCATCCCCCACTCCCCTCTCACTCGTTCTGAAGTTCGAACGGATTTGCCATTTTTTTTTCTTTCTTTCGAGGCGCTGTCTTTTTCGGTGTCTGTGTTTAAATACCTATCTGGAAGATATCGTGAGAGCCATTTTGATTCTTTTTTTTTTTTCCACTCCAATCGAATGACTCGCTCATGGCTTACCCCCTGATTACCCCAGTTCCAGATGGAGACCCCCCCCTCCCCACTCTTGCCTCCCCTCGCCAGACACGGACCCTTTGGTAAACCGATCGCATTCGCTCGCTCAAATAGAATTTCACACATTTTGCAGAGGTGTCCGTCATAATGGCACCGCTATTGTTAAATTATTTTAATATATTGGATTTCATTAAGGTTAAAATGAGAGCAAATATTTTTTAATTTCCTATATACTTATATAATAGCTAACCCGTATGCGGTACTCAAATCGACGCTCTTTCCACGCTGCGGATGTCAACAGGAGTGCCATAACAGTCACAGTGACGTCAGTCTGTCTAACTGTGACATAAACAGTTCAGTGACGTCCCATGGAGTAAGCCTATATGTCACGCAGTACCTAGATGACAAAATAACAACCCTAATCGATACACAAAAATGCAAAATCTTTCGGACTTTTTCACGGCTTTAACCCTTTGAGGCGCAACCCTTTCCCAATGCTGAAGAAAGGGCAGCCGTTGCCATCGCTCGACTGAACGACCCGCGAGAGGGCGGACGACCCTCTTGCGGGTCGTTGAGTCAAGCGATGGCAACGGCTGCCCTTTTTTCAGCACGGGGCCCTCTCTCCAGCTGTTCTCGCATGCTTCCATTTTTCTGCAGAGGTCAGTGCTGTTCAAAAGAATCGTGACCCTTTTTTTTGACGGGAAAGGACGTGCTTAAAAAGTAAAGGATTCTCGTTGGAGCTCGGTCACCCGCCACTCTTTTGATAGAAATCCAATCGATTCTTCGTGACTGACAACCGTCAAAACGTCCGAGTTGGTGTTCCCAGAGTGGGAACACTGCGCGTTAAAGGGTTAAAATGTCGAATCGACACTACTTGCCACATACATCGCCCCTCTAAAAAAATGTCACCTTGAATGGGGCTCAAGCCCATTTTCACCAGTGGCTGTTATCGGATTTTAGGATGACATCCAAAATGGGTAGCAACCCCAACCTCAATCAATTAAATGACCAATACTGTTAAAACCAACGACATACAATAGGATGAGAAGTCGTTGGCTAAAACAAAGACACATGATTTTCATTCAAATGAGTCCAGAAATGAAGTCGACACTGCACTGAGTATAAAGAGCAATATAGGAATGGGGCGGCGAAGCTGTCCGCCTTGGTGCTTAGATTTTAATGCAGTAGACACCGGTTATAACGTACTCTCATGGGACCTAAAAAAGTAGTGTTTTATAGCCGAAGTACGGTATAAGCAATACCGCCGGTCAGATTCAATAGGACACAAAAAAAGAAAGTGGGCTCATCATTTCACTGTAATAGGTATTTTAAACAGGTCTGATTTTTTAAAATTTAAATTAAATAAAGAAAATTCTTTATCACTGACAATTTTTATTGAGATAAATAATTAATGTTCTTTTGTTTTAAATGGGCAGAGGCTACTTTAAAAATACCGTTTTGGATATCCATAATAGACTTCTGTAGAGTCTCTGCATCATCCCTGCGGCATTCAAAATATCGTGATGCTGGTTTTGCAGCCTTGAATGCGTCGGGTAGGCTTGGTATAGGCTCCTCTGTTCCTTCTTCTGTATCATCCGAATCATGATAGATAGGGGTTTTTAGAAGGCCTAATTTACATGGACGAATGCCAAAGGAAAAACGGGGTCTTGTTCTTAGCCCTACCTAGCAGGCGAAAAAGATTAAAGATCGCCCCCTTTATTTATACACAATTCATTTCGCTGGACAATCGGAAAGCGGACAGCGAGTGTTTTTGAAAGAACTGAAATTTCCGAGAAAAATAAAATAAAATGCTTCAGAGAAGCAACATTTTATTTTTGACTTGGGTATAAAAAGTACGTTATAGACGAAGTACATACTTTGGTTAAGTACGTTTTAACCGAAGTTCAATAACATTATAAATAGAAGACTTCGATCTTGATAGCTTCTAGGTACGTTATGACCGAGAGTACGTTATATATCCCAGGTCCGTTGTAACCGGTGTACACTGTATTCCCAAACTTCAACTTTACTAAATTAACATTGACGAATGATAATCCCTTTAGAAATGAGTAGTCATGTTTAATCTTAATACATCTATACATTTTCTAATCGGTTACCACGATATCTAGATTATTCAATGACATGAGTGGCTGGCTTCGTGGCTCTGACTGGATTTTGAAGTAACCTATAAACATGCAAATAATGTTCTGAAACGTTTATCGACATGGAGCGTCATAAACTGTGGGTTTTCGTATCTTAGCCGGCCAAGTTGCTGTATAAAGTGGATGGGAAGTGCACAACAAACACCGCAGACTGACATGAATCCTTTTGGACTTGATTCAATAATTTCTGTTTCAGTTAAATAAATTTTCTGTCGATAATAGACATTAAATTTCTATTTAAAAGTATAAAATCAACACTCCTGATTATTGAAATTTTAAGTATTATTATTATTAAGTTCCTAATATATGATCCGCAGATTCTAAATAGGCGCTTCTCCCGATGACACCGTTTGGCAGTTTCACAAGATGAAAATAATCTATTATCTTGCGTTGAACCACGGAGAAATAAACATTTAAACTGAACATTTCGCCTGACACATGAATTGTTGTTATTTTTAGAAAATGGTCGTGATCTTTTATTTCTGTATTTATTTGTTATGGAATAGCAAACACTATGCTATGAATTTCAAAAATAGGAACCGTTCACAGTTATGTTAATAGGGATTAAAACACGCTATACCGTGTCCATAAATATTTTGTGCAAACGAAATTGTGAGTGATACCCAACGTTTTTCAGCTTGAGCCTAACGCCTCCCTAACACTACGTAATTCTAAGTTAACACATCCGGCAGTCGTTTCAGCGGAAGAGGCTACCCGAGCGGCTCTCTAAGGTCTGTTAGAAGAGAAAAGGGTCCATTGTAGGGTTCTCCTACGAAATGGACGCACTTTTCAGGGAACGTGCAGCCCATTTCGAAATGATAGGACTTTTCGGAGTTGTCTTTTTTTTTTAATGGACTTTCTGAATTTTGTAAAACTTTGTTAACGTCATTCACGATCTAACAAAAAAAAGAACCTCCATTTTCTAGACTCATCATCGGCGGCGGATCCAGGGGAGATGCCCCTCCCCCATCTGCGCACTTAAACTCACTGTTGAACCCATGCTTAACCTGTTCTCCCTCCTCCTTAGGAAGAGACCACCGAAAGGGTTCTTCGAACACTTAACCCTTTAACGCGCAGTGTTCCCACTCTGAGAACACCCAACTCTGACGTTTTGAGTGTTGCCAGTCACAAAGAATAGGTTGAATTTCTATCAAAAGAGTGGCGGGTGACCGAGCTCCACGAGAGTCCTTTACTTGTCATTTCCCGTCAAAAAAGGGTCACGAATCTTTTGAACAGCACTGACATCGGCTGAAAAAGGGAAGAATGCGAGAACAGCCGGATAGAGGGCCCCATGCTGAAAAAAAGGGTAGCCGTGGCCATCACTCGACTTCACTACCAGCAAGAGGGCGGACGATCGAAACGTTCATCGCGTGCCACACATCTAGAGCCCCTTCTTCCGCCCTCTTGCTGGTAGTGAAGTCGAGCGATGGCCACGGCTGCCCTTTTTTCAGTATTGGGAAGGGTTGCCCCTCAGAGGGTTAGCCGGAATTCAGTCATTGCAGAATGTCAAAACTGGGACTCGTTCCAGGAACGATTCTCGGAAGCATCCTCGGTCCATGGAGGAGAGTCTTTGCTGAAGAGGGTGAACAGGTTAAACACGAGTCCCCAAGATGGAAAATGAACAGGCAAACTAAGAGAGAAAGACAAAAACCTGCACCCCTGCGGATCGCCCTTCTCTTCCAATATATTTCTGAATCCTATCCCCTAGAAATTCGAATTGAAGTCCGCTCCCAAATTAAAGGGAATTAAGAGAACACGCACAAAGAAAAAAAAAAATGGTAAAACAAAAAGAAGGATCCCATCTGTGACTACGCCGTCACGAAGTAATTTCGTTCGAAATTTCTACTCCACCCTGTTGCCCATGTTCGATGCAGGTAGAAGAAGGGAAAGGGGAGGTGGACGCTCGTCTATTATCTTAATGCGGGCAAAAGAAATGTCTCCCCCCCCCCTAATCATGCCCTTCATGTTACGTGCTGCCCATCCCCCCCCCCTTTTACGCTTTTGTTCCATCCAGTGCCCGCTCGGGAAGGGTGACGCCCATGGGTCGAACACGGAGGGAACGAAGCCCCATTCGCCGCTTTCCGAATTAAAAATGCGCTTCAACTCCCCCCCTCCCCCCGGGGCGCATTATGTGCGGCGTACTTAATGAGTGGGAGGAAGGTGGGGGATTGCGCCACTGGCGCGAGGGGGTGTTTCGTCCCTTTTCCTGACACCTAGAGATGAGTTCCAGTTCCAGATTTCGGAACACCGTAACCGAAGAAGCGAATTTTTTCGTCAGTGGCGTTGCGTACTGAGGGGAGCTTCGCACCCACCCCCCTTGTCGAAGATTTTAACATAAAGTCCACGTAAAACATAGTAACATAAAGTCCATTTTTAGATTTCAACATAAAGAGGACGTCTTTCCGCACGATGTCCACTGACATCCAGGGACGTGTAGCATTGTGGTGGTCGAAATGTTTCTTATTTAAAAAAAAAGAACTATTTTCAAATAGGTGCTATCTGAATATTTTAAATTCTAGTTGAGGGGGGGGGGCATGGCTGTTCCTTATCCTTAGTGAGTGGCGCCTATGATTATGTCCATAACCCCCTCTCCTTTCCCTGTTAAGGGTGCATGTCGAAGAAAAATGTTTTCAGTCTTTGTACACAAACTGAAATAAACGAATAGCACCAGGATCTCCTCAAAACTCCTGAGGGTTCTTCCCCTCAGGGAACACTGCCATAAGCGAAAAAGCTGTGGCTTTTGGAACATTTTCAGAAAAAATTCTTAAACAGGGACAAGATTTTTCGAAGCGTGACACGCTTTGCGAAAAGGTCCGATGTTTAAGAATTTTTTCTAAAATTTTTGAGACGGATACAGGTTTATCGTTTATTTCAGTATCTAGTACAGCTTGTCAAGAGACCGTTTCCAAATTTGGAAGTGCCTGGCTTCATGAGTTTATTCGTACTTATGCACCAAAATCGCATGATTTTTTCGAACAACACCGTTAAGGAAGTCTCTGTACGCCACTGAATATCCAGATGGCACGCTTGTCCGTTGTGTGTCTATTTTTAATCCAATGAATCTATCATAACGTTCTTTGCAGGGGCGAAGAAAGGATTGCGGGAGGGGAGATAACAGAATCTATCCTTCTTGGGATTCATTAGCGTAATTACCATAATATAGTAGTTAGGTAGTTAATTATGTATATATATACATATATCGGCGTAAGTACTCTATAGCGTAAGTACTAGCGCTATAGGGGTATATCATTAAACGCTTTGTAACACATGAGCAGTTACTGCAGACACCTGTAGACACTGCTCAAACAGTTTTGGGCCATTCCCTAACCATACATTACACCCTTTCCCCACATAAGGTAACGAATCCATGAATTTTGGCACTTTCTGTGGGCGAAATATCTCGAGTTAGGGGCAAGGAATTCGTTTTATCAGTCAGATACACACTCTTGAAAAACTCGCACAATACCCGATTCTGTATTCCAAAAGGTAGAAGAGATCGTGATTAGACCTTTTTTGGCTCATCCAAAATTACTTTTTGGCTCAGTTCATCTCAACTAAAACTATTTTCCGAGTCAGGATTGTCTCAGTGACTCAGTGAAGGCCTAAGAACAGAAGCTTTGACGTCATCACTCGGTCATCTAAGAGGACGTCCTCTCAGCCTTACTTTCACAAAGTCAAACTATTTAAAATGTCGAGTGAAGGATACCCATTTTAGAAAATATCTTAATTGGAAGATCAAAATGAAAATACCTTTCTGATAAAAATGAATTTATTACGATCTATTTCTATAGCCTATTATATAATGAGTGATAGTTAAAATGTCCTATGGGTCGTAAAATTAAACTTTCTGTCGTAAATCCTTAAAATGTTTTATGGGAGAGTCCATTCACCACAATCTTAAGAATAGTTTTACTTAGTGAAAATAAATGTGGGAGGACGTCCTATGAGTGGACCGTGTGATGACCTATTAGTTTCTGTTCTCAGGCATTGTCTATCTAGGAGGTGTTGATTGAAGTCGGGACAAGTATCCTGCTTATAAAATGAATAAGAACTTTGTGAAGGAGTCTGACGACTTGTGAACTTGTCTGACAAAGACCGATAGAATTTTTTGGTCGAAACAATCGTAACTTCTTGTAAGTAACATTTTATGAGTGCTTTTTCACAAAGTTTTTATTTATTTTATAATTTAGCACCCGTATTTTGAGTGTATTTTTTTTCCGAAGTATCCTGCTTTTTCCTTGAAGTAAAAAATAGTCCAGATTCAATAGACGTGAAAGGAAGTCACGGACTGTCCTGTCCACATCAAATTTTTTTTACGGGTAATTTTTATAATGTTAAATTTGTAACGCAAATGTAAGTAGCTTGTGAAGCAAACAAAAAGCCGTCTGATTTGTGCAGCGGTTTCAGAGCCGTTCTACCACACCACTTGTCCGGGCTCGATTCCCGGCAGGCGCTTTGGTGTCACTTCGTCCGTCCCTTCATAGGAGGCAGCGTTGGTCCACTTATTAGGTGCCTCCATTAACCCGCTAACGCGCAGTGTTCCCGCTCTGGGAACCCCCAACTCGGACGTTTGGACTGCTGCCGGTCACGAAGAATCGATTGGATTTCTATAAAAAGAGTGGCGGGCGAGGCGACAGAGCTCCACGAGAATCCTTTACTTTTGAGCACGTCCTTTCCCGTCCAAAAAGGGTCACGGTTATTTTTAAACAGCACTGACATCTGCCGAAAAATGGAAGATTGCGAGAACAGCTGGAGAGAGGGCCCCATGCTGAAAAAAGGGGCAGCCGTTGCCATCGCTCGACTTAACGACCAGGAAGAGGGCGGACGATCGAAACGTTCATCGCGTGCCACAGATCGAGAGACCCTTTTCTTGTCGCAGCTGGCTGTGCGGCACAGCCAGCACTTGCTGGTAGTTAAGTCGACCGATGGCAATGCTGACTCGTTTATGGGGTTAAACTGCCAGTGTCTAAAACGGCTAGCCCTACTAGCAATTTTGCTCGGGCCGTCATCGGTTGGCTGCGTGGCCGATGGTAGCCCGAGCAAAATTGCTAGTAGTGCACACCATTTGGAGGGGGGGGGGGACATACTTCAGAATTCTTCTGTCATGAAACGACAAGTATTTCCAAAAAGATAAAATGATATGTATTTTCCAGAAGAGCGCGGACCTGTGATGTGGTAGAGTCTCTGACCACGATACAATCCGGGTGACGTCATTTCAAAATAAATGCTATCATTTACTGTCCACCCACTTTTGAACCACTCTGTATTTATAACAGTTCATTAATTCGTAATAAATGGTACGCAATTCTATGGCTACTTACTTTTGTAACTAGTTTCATCACGTATTCTGTTTCATGATTCGTTAAACCCTTTCTGACCTGATACAACAATTTCCTATTAAATTAAGTAATTTTACTTTTGATAACACAGATTAAATTCTCATTTAAAAAAATTGATTAAAAATCCGAAGTTGTTAAATTTTTGAGATGGATTTGATTTTCTCTACTTGTGCAAATCAGAACATATGTTTTATATATGATAGTATAGGTCAGTTTTGTATCCTTAATTCTGAAAGGGTTAGTCAAATAATTCGAAGAGTGTTGACTAGGAATTAGAAAACCCTTCTAGAGGGGCTTACCTTGGTCACGACGGCCCCTGCACATTTTCATGGGCGAGAATTTAAAAGAAAAGTCTTACCCCGTATTCTTCTTTCTTGGACTGCAGAATGAGGGGGGCGGGGGAGTAGAGTGTAGAATTCTGTGAAATTGCAACAAGTCTGAGAGACCAAGATGTACGTGTAACTGTAGCCAGATGAAAGAAACGCCGCAAATAAACATGATGATTCGTTTATTACGCTAGATAAATGTATTCATTATTTTTTAATGACTATGTCATTTTATCTCTCACCCCCTTAATTGAAAATGGTCCGAAAAATGTGTCCCAAAAAAGAGACATAAAAATGCGACATAATTTTACATATATTTAAAAACTATTAGTTCACAAAAGCTTTAATCTATTGTCACACTATTTCGTAAGCTGAAGAATAGGCATCCCACGTATTTTTCTATAAATAAGTTACAATCCTAAAAATTTCAACATAGGGTGACCAAGCGAAATACGCGAAAGGTGAGAGATAAAATGACAGAGTCCATTAATATCGTTTTAACAGGGCCATCATGAAACTAAAAAATGAGGGGGGGTTCAGGGTGGGGACGAGGCTCGAACAGCCGAGTTTTTTTTAAAATAAAAGTATAATGTAAATAAAAGTATATTTTTTTAAATAAAAGTAAGCAGTATGACTTAATAAGAAAGTGGTCCTTTAGTGGTATTTTTTAAATATTTATTACACTTGTTACCGAGCAGAGAAATTCTAATTCTAAAACTCTTTAGAGATCAAAAATTTTAAAATCGAGATCAAGGGTGATGCAGCAGGATTGCCTAGGGAAAGCTGCCATTTTTATTTTTTGGCTCAGTTCATCTCAACTAAAACTATTTCCCGAGTCAGGATTGTCTCAGTGCCCTACCAGTGGTAGAGTGCATAGCGCTCTGAACTAGTTGCCTGGCGCTCTGAACTAGTTGTTTGGCGCTCTGAACTAGTTGCCTGGCTCAAAACCAGGTCGCGTTCGCCGACCTAACCATTTGGAGTTTTCCGTGGTTTCCTCGAAACTTAACGTAAATACGGGTTAGGACCTCTTAGGAAGACCCCCCACGGCCTAAAGCTCCCGTGTAGGTAATTAGCTGTAATCCCACAACACAAAATTGCCCTTCCATGCAATAATCTAACGTTGCAAGTTTCTTACATTTTACGGGAATTTAATAGTCAGGACTTTTTTTTGTTTTGTTATAACTTGGATGTCTATTAAAATAATCATCATCAATTCGAGGGAAATTATTGAATCAGATCAGGGCTAATTGTTTTTAAACTTTATGAGTAGTGGTAGAGTATTAAGACTATGCAAAAAACAATCATGATTTACAAAAAAAAAAAAAAAAAAAAAAAAAAAAAAAACTTATAAAGAAAAATTCCCCAAATTAAGTCAGTTTGAGTGAGCTTTTCAGGTTCTTAATTTATTCATATCCATTTTGTGTTATTTCATATATATATATTAGGTCTGTAAAATGCAGTAAGGCATCCCTTTGCTTCGATTGTTTTCTGAGTTCCTGTAAAACATCTGCGAGTGCTTCGTACAGTCGAACCTCGATTTAACGTACTTTGATTGAACGAATTCTCCGATTGAACGACTATTTTTTCAGTCCCGAGGTGCTAAAATATTCTGATTGAACCAATTTTTAGCTTTGATTGAACGAACAACCATAGCTGAAATAAAATTCGCACATAAAACTATGAATTTTTCGCACAGAAAATGAATCTCGACCAAGAGATTTGGAAAGTCAAAACAAAGCCACAAAAACAAAGCGCTCTCGAGGATTTCTTTCCAAAGTGCCCATAAGTATTCATATGTATTATGTATTAAGTTTTAAGAACAAGTAGCATTAAAGAATTTAGGTAATTTTAAAGTGGTAATTTTAAGCTCGCAGTCAACAAGAATCATTCTTTTTATCACATCAATAACTAAGGGTATTTTGCATGGATATTTTTATACCCTACTCTTTACAAAATTGGATATTCAATGGAACGAATGGCTTGGATTCAACGAACGGATATGTGGGTCCGAATCCATTCGTTCATTCGAGGTTCGACTTTATACTGTTTTCGATAGAGAGCGTGATAATAGAAACTTACGTAACTTTCGTGACAGCCTGTGGCATCATGACGTCCGTTATTAGAGTAAGTATAGACGCACGGATAAGCCAAAATCGTTAAACACTCACTGGCTTAAAGATGAGTGACGCAGATCATTAATCTGTCACAATTTAATGGAAATATATAGTTAATATCTCAAACACAATAAATTCAATTAAAATAGGGCACAGTTTGAAGGCTATTGATTTTGCGAGGTAATTTACATAAATAGAGAGCGCAAAACAAATACGTGGCCTAGAGACCCGAAACTATTTTAATTCTGTGACCTTTGCAATCATAATAATAAGGTAATTTTTTTAAGTTGTAAATCTACCATAATTTTAGCGTTCCAAGGCTTTCATACGCTTTCTTAACTCATGCGCTCTCATTCAAACGATTAAAAGAACACGCGAACTGTACTAGAACATAATTAAATTTTAATGCGCAATATTCATTGAACAGTTTGTCAAAATAGTTAAGCATTAAAATCACATACTTGCACCTAAAATTATAGTTTCTTTTCAAACGAAATGAGACACATCCACCGAGTTTTCAAATTCTTCGTTCTATATAAAAATCGAGCCATGCCAATTTCGTTTTTAATTTATGGATCGCGGACGATAGTTTTATTAGAATAGATGACGCCTGCGTTTGTAAACACGACCCTGCTGACGCTCGTGACTTGAGTTCATGAAGTTTACGTTAGCAAACACTCCGTTTGAATTATCTGTTTATAATAAAGTGACCATACGTCCTCGAAATTCGAGGACAGTCCCCAAATATAGATCTTTTTCTCATTTTGTCCTCGAAAATACTTTGACTTCTTGGGGACGCGAAAAGTCCACAAATTTAAAGATTTGTACTTTTTCCCTGAAAGTTTCCGTTTAGTTCATTTCTTTCAGAAAAAACTGAAAAAAAAGTGCCTTCTTCTCAGATAAACAATGAAAATCGATATCTCAAAACGTTTGCTGTCATTGTGTGTATTGCGTGTACAGACATTCAATAAAGTATTCGGCTATGAGCCCCATTTCCCATTTCAGTTTTGTTCATGATGAATCTCTTTTCATGACGAATCATGCTTTCAATATGAAATGGACGTACGAAATTTTTTTGGCACTCGAATACTTTGTTGAGAGGGTGTACAAAGTTTCACGAAAAAGGATTGCAAAATGAGCCAATGTAAAAAGCAATGTCTTCTGAAAAGTACAAATACTATGCCAAGAGTTAATTTTGAATACATGGCAATATTTCAACAGGATGTTCCTTTCCTATTTCTGGTTTAAATAAATATTTATAAATGAATGAAATACTTCCATTCATTTATTAGAAATAAGAATGCACAATGGATATAAAAAGCTATTAGAGTTCATTTTTAAGTTCAGTAAAGATTTAAAGTATCAGTACATTGGTATACATGGTAACATGTTGTGTCCTCGAATATGTCCCCAAAAATATTTTCTAGTGTCCTCAAGTTTTCACTGGATTCTAGGACAAAGCTTGATGTGTCCCCAAAATACTGTTTAGAAATAGGGTCGCCTTAGTTTATAATGTATCTTTCTACCCCTCCCCCCCCTAAAAAAAAAAAAAACGTAAACGAAAACTGGTGTTCGAATGTAATATGACAAAAAGTCGAATTTCAATAACTTTGCCCTGTCAATTTTTACGGGCGCATTGAAAATCCAACTTCGCATGTATCCCTAAAGGATAATTTGCAAATTCAGGAATGTAAATACCTGCTAATATGTTTTTATTTATACACGGTGTCCCAGAAACACGGACTTTTATTTTCTTAAATGACGGATCATAGGCTTACAATAAATTACAAAGCTGGCGTCGCAACCCATTTGCCAATTTAACATGGAATGACCCCTAGAGCACCTAGATGATGTCTGCCTACGAAAATAACGTCGTCGATCTCCGTTTTCGAGGGCGTTCTTTCCGTAGGCAGATTAGAGTACTTCCCAACGCCGTAAAAAATGCAAACATTGCCATCGCTCCATTTAACTACCGGCAACAGGGCAGTCGATGGAACCGCGCTTGTCGAGTGTCGCGCAGAGCCCAAGAACTTCTTGGACTGGCTGCGTGGCAAGCCGTTGGCCATTCCATCGACCGCCACTTTCTTGGTAGTGAAAGTGCGGGGTGGCAGTCTGTGTTCTTTCAGCGTGAGGCAGTATACATCCATTGGCTCTTCTATACATGGATGATGATCATAGCTGCCAACCTTCCCGATTTCTACGGGAGATTTCCCACCACAATTTTTTACCTAGCAATTCATGCTTAAAATAACGCCAAAAATTGAATGCAAAATAAAGCTGCAGAAAAATTGTGGTGGGAAATCTCCCGAAGAAATCGGGAAGGTTGGCAGCTATGATGATGACACAACGTGCCCTTTTGTAAAAGGGTGTGTGTAGGATGTTTTTGTAATGAATGCTCAAAAGAAATCAGTCGTGCTTATTTTGTTTTATATATTTTCAGACGATATCGTGGCCAGTGGCGCACACGGGATTTTCCTTTAAAAAAAGGCGGAGCAGAAGGTAAGGTAACGTATACTTCCATTCAAATTATTATGTTTTACTCTTTTATGTTTCAACGAAAGAGCTGAAACTTTGAAGAATATTAGCAGCCGTGTGCAGATATATATATATATATATATATATATATATATATATATATATATATATTGTAAACATTAATCTTTTCTGTAGTTCTTTTGAATAACGATTTCCAATTGTTGAAGCTGAAAACTTTCCAAACCTAAAAGAATCTACATCTAACACCTAAATAATCTAACACCTAAAATAATCACGAGTGTTATTTAAGGTGTGCGCAGGCACCCTCACACGGGAAGGGGGGGAGGGGTCTGTCGTGTTCAAAGTCCCTCTCCAACACAAACAAACAAAAGTAATAAGGGGGGGGGGAAGAATGTCTGTAAAATATTGGATAGAGGCAGTCCTAACATTATAAATGTTTCGAGTTTGTACTTCAGTTGGATTCCTCGAAAGAAAAAAAAAAAAATTCCAAACTTACATAATTTTTCAAAAGAGCAACTTTCAATAAATGGGTGATTGCGCTTGTTCTTTTCCTTTTTTCTTGTCTAACATTATTTACATTATAATAATAGAGGTACGCCATTTTATCGTTCAAACAAAAGTTTGAGCGTTAGTTGGCAAAAAAGTATATATTTATCTACTGAAAGGGTGTCGGACTTTGTTACAAAACACCGACATCTTCCCGAAGTAATGACTGTTATTCTCGCCCAAAAACATCTCTAAAATGCGTCCGCCTCGAATCATGCAAAACACCCCTTTTCGACAAGCGATCCAAAACAAAAAACGATTCCATACACACTTTTGACGTTCGTCGCCGTTGTTCAAACTGTTTGAGTTAACAAATGGCTTTGTTCACGAAAGCAAAGTATCGTTTTTGAATCGATTATGAAAGTTTCGTCGTGAACACCTTGTCAGTGGAAAATCGCCCACCCATAAGTGAACCGATCTTTAACAAAAGTGTATATTTTTCAGAGAGCGGATAATTACGAGGCGTTTCGAGAAGGGAAGGGTGTCTGTCCGTCATCGATTGTCTAAACGGGAGTCTGGCCATCGTCCATGAGAGGTCTTGGCTTTCCGCACTGACGGCTAATGGACATGTCTCGAGGTGGCCGCCTCAGTCCATTCGCGGTTTGTGCAGCTAAACATCCGTTACGTAACGATACCTTAATTCAGCTTATTTTCCGGTTGCATTGTGGACGGATATTTTTTTTATTTTCAATGGACTTGTTTTGCATTCGATCCTTGAGCTTGCATATTTTTGTACGTTGCAATACATTATTAATACAGTGAAACCTCTGTGAGCGGCCACCCCACCGTACTCAGAATAATGGGCCGCTCAGAGGGGGATGACCGCTCTGAAAAGTTTTATTGACTATTATAAGATAACTGCTATGATGCGTATGCGTCATATAAACAAGTCTGACACATGCATAGATGGGCATCATTCACTAAAATGTTAATTGAACTAAACATTCAACTGAAAACTAAGGAAGTTTTAATGGAACACAACTAAATGTTCAACTAAAATAGTTATTAGTTGAAGGTTCAACTAAATTAGTTCTAGTTTACTGCTCAACTAAAACTAATTGAGTTGAGCCGAGTGAGTTGGACCTTACAACCAGTCGTTTCAGTTGAAGGTTCAACTAACTTGTCTCAACTAAATTAGTTTTAGTTGGAGGTTCAACTAAAACTAATTGAGTTGAGCAGAGTTAGTTGAACCTTACAACCAACAACTATTAGTTTAGTTGTCATTTACCTGTCAACTAACTAAATTAGTTTGAGTTGTTAGTTGAAAGTTAGTTTTTGCCCAACTCTGGACACATATTCCTTTTGAAATTTAAAACTTATCTAAAGAGAAACTAGTACTTTATTGAATGCTTTCTTACATTTTTTGAAAAAAAAAAAAAAAAAGATGCAATGTGTGTCTGTTTTCAGTTTTTACTTTTCTCTGAAACAACCGTTTTTTCAAGTTCGTTTTTGACTTTAAAAAGCAGATCTCGTCCGTTGAACACCACGAAATTGGAAATCTTCGCATTCTTTCAAAATCAAATCCTTCTTTTTAATGACTTTGTTGACGTGCGTTTTTCCGCAATTCAATAATTCGGCCAATTTTCTTTCCGATTTGCACTCAGATCACGGACCCACTCATAAAATGAAACTGGCGTGAACATGGACGGGAATGGCATTTTTGCTCCCATAGACTTCGCAAGTTATGACTGGGTCTTATATTCGACCCTGAACCTGACTTTGATTTTTTTTTCCTCTCAAAATGAAAGCATGGAGGGAGTAGAATTTCCCGAAAAATCAGGGCTGTTTAGAGGGGGTTGGGTGGCCGCTGAAAGAGGTTATTTTAACATTAGGTCAATGAGCCGAAAAATCCGTGCCATGAAAAATGAGCCTTTTAGAGGGGTGACCGCTATACAGGGGTGGCCGCTCAGAGAGGTTTCACTGCATACCAGTCTAGACCCCCTAACCCCCCCCCTCGGCTGCACCACCGAGTGGAGAGGGTAGGGGGGAAATAATGAAATATGTTTTTTATAGAAAAATCTCCGTGGATGATAGTTCCTCCAACAGCTTTTTAATACACTCATGAAAGCAAAAACTTTTACTGAAGATAAATTAATATTTTTTGTAATTTAAAATTTTATTTTGTTAATTATTCCGAATGGCTGCGTGGATTGGACATCTTCTTAGGTCGATCTGTGACACGACAGAGAAAAAATCGGATCTTATTACAGAAACTTCATAAAAGATCCTGTTCCTAAAGAAAATGGTTGGATTTTTTTTCCCAAATTTTTTTTAATATACTTTTTTTTTTTTCTGCAAATGTAAGCTCAAACTGTGTCGCAACTTTTTGCAAACCGCATCGACATCCAGGCTTATTTTAAATTAGTTTTTCGAATAGTCTGTCTTCACGTGCGTTAGTTAAATGATAGGAGCCATTTAAGAAGGGGTCTTGTACCCTTTAAAAATCGTGGAAATCGAAAAAATGTCTTTGATGTATAGGATCATGCATTTACAAAAATAATTTTTGACATGTAAAAAATTTTGTATATCCATTCAACGGCCATTTCTGTTTACGTTAATGTCTTCAAAAGTTTTCTAAGTTAATGACGAACAATTAATTTATTCACTGATTCACCTAACGCACCTAAAAATCATTTTACAGACTCAATACTTTTTCTATACATACATACTACATAATTAAATACATAACTATGTATTATGTATATACATATACAGGATTAAAATGACCTATCATTTTGTACATCTTACATACCCATCTACAGAAAAATAATAATTAATTATATTTTCACGAATTAAAAAATTAAATCATTCGTAAATTAAAAAAAAATATATAACGACGGGTATAAATTTAAGTCATTTTAATTATGCATTATCCGACTGTATGTAGAAAAAATATTGAGTTTGTAAAATGATTTTTAAGTATGTTAGGCTGCGCGCAGTGATTCACATATAGAAAAAAGTTGCTTTCAATCTGTTGATTATTCTAAATTTCCTGATTAACTTAGAAAACTTTTGAGGACCTTGATGTAAACAGAAAAGACCATTGTACTGATATGCAAAATTTCTTGAATAAAAATAAGTAGTTTGAATAATAAGTGAAATATTAAAGATGAATGAATTATTTTTACATGGAAGTAAAGATAGGAATTCGGCTTGAAGGGGGAGGGGTGTATGAAGTGTAAAAATGCATGAAAATGGCTATTTTTTTTAATGTTTTTGTCCCAATTTTCACGCTCATGATCGAACTACAACTTCTATTCCAAAAAATCAAGTCCTCTTTCAACTTTATCGGCTCATTTTTTCAAGCTTATTAATATGGATAAAATTTCATTTTTGAATCGATTTTGAATTCGATGTTCCCAATTGGGAACGCTGGCCTGTAAAAGGTTAAAATTGGGTGGGTGCTCGAGCTCTGGAGCACCCACGTAGTCGATGCCACTGTCTGGTAGAATCAGGGCCGGCCCAGGGGGCGTGTGGGGCCACAGGCGAAGCGCAAGCGCGAAGCCTATTTTCTATCATGTCTTATGTCAGTTACTATACACTGCTCATAGGCGCACCCACGGAGGGAGCTATGGGGCTCAAGCCCCCCCTAAAGGTGGACAGTTAAAGTGGAAAACTTTAAAAATTGATGATACTGATGATGAAAATTGTCACTAATGAATTATTACTATTATTAAGTAAATAAAAAACTTTGTAAAAAACACACATAAGATGATACAGGTAAGCAGATACGTACGTTTCGACCAAAAATTGTTTTGGTCTTCCTCAGTCCAAGCCCTTCGTCACAAGGAACAGAGGGAACTTATGTGTGTTTTTTACAAAGTTTTTTATTTACTTTATCGTTTAACATCAGTATTTTGAGTGTTTTATTCCGTTATTACTATTATTATTAGTTATTGTCTTCAAATCATTTCTAAAGTATTTTTTACCTAAAAAGATGTTAGTTTTTAAATAAATACTTACAAAGAGTTTATAAAACACTGTTAAAGTCGGTTACAATATCACTGAAAAGATCAGATAATTATTAATGAGTTATTGCTTGTGGGCTTGTTTTGTATGGGCAAATCAAGTGGTACGGAATATTTTGACGTTATAAGAGAGTTGTAATATTATCGATCTCACTATAACAGAGTTTAGCAGCATTTTCAGCTCAGCTCCCCCTAAATTAAAATCCTGGGTGCGCCACTGACACTGCTAGTACATATTAGCTTTATTTCTCGGCTTTTTTAAGGATATATCTCAACCCTCTACCAAGCTCGGTCTAATGGGATTGCAAAAAATGCCCCAGGAGCCCACTTTAAGCGGGGGGGGCTTAGGCGATCGTCTACATTCGCTCCCCCTTTGGGCCGGCTCTGGTAGGATACTACGGAACGTCCCAATTCTATCTCGACGTAACACAGTTACCATTACTCATCAATAGTCTGTCAACATTTCTAACACTGGTGAGATTCTGCCGTATCTTAATTTATTAGGTTGTAACGAAAGTTTCCCCGCCACCGCAAACATCGTCAGCACACAGTTCGTGTTAGCGTATTGGCTCCTATTTTGTCAAATGATTTTTGACATTTGAAAGAAAGAGACTTGCTTTATGACACTGTGTTGTGAAATCTGTAAAAAATAGAGTTATCATTAAGAACAAGGTGTCTCAAATGGAACTATCGCTCTAGAGGATTAGAACCATCCTTGACTTCCAGTTCTGTTTCAAAAAGTCAGCTACAGAATATCAACGAATGATGAGTACAGCTTTAAGTACTATGGTTGTATCATGTGACACGGTACAGGTTGGGTACCGAAAGTTCAAAAAGAGGTATCTAAGGAGTTAGAAGTTAGTTTTTCAGGCAGATAGGGCGGAAAACTTTCGTTACAACCTGATATTAATGACTGTGCCATTTTATCTCTCGCCCCTTTATTGAAAATGGTCCGGAAAATGTGTCCCAAAAATGCGACATTAAAGATTGCCAAATAATTTTACATATATTTAAATACTATGAGTTCACAAAAAGCTGTAATCTATTGTGACACTCTTTCGTAAGCTGTAGTATAGGCATCCCATGTATTTTTTACCTATATTTAAATACTATGAGTTCGCAACAGCTTTCATCTATTGTGACACTCTTTCATAAGCTGTAGACTAGGCATCCCATGTAGTTTTTACATATATTTAAATACTATGAGTTCACAAAAAGCTGTAATCTATTGTGACACTCTTTCGTAAGCTGTAGTATAGGCATCCCATGTATTTTTTACCTATATTTAAATACTATGAGTTCGCAACAGCTTTCATCTATTGTGACACTCTTTCATAAGCTGTAGACTAGGCATCCCATGTAGTTTTTACATATATTTAAATACTATGAGTTCACAAAAAGCTTTAATCTATTGTGACACTCTTTCGTAAGCTGTAGTATAGGCATCCCATGTAGTTTTTACCTATATTTAAATACTATGAGTTCACAATAGCTTTCATCTATTGTGACACTACTTCGTAAGCTGTAGAATAGGCATCCCATGTATTTTTTACATATATTTAAATACTATTCGTTCACAACAGCTTTAATCTAGAGTGACACTCTTTCATAAGCTATAGAATGGGCACCCCATGCATTTTTCTATCCATAGGTTACAATCCTAAAAAATTCAAAATAGGGTGACCGGGCGAAATACACGAAAGAGGAGAGATAAAAGGACAGAGTCCATGAATATCGTTTGAATAGGGCCATCCTGAAACTCAAAAATGAGGGGGGTTCAGCTGTGGTTACATTAGATAACATAATCTGCAACAGTAGAACACTCATCAATAGTCTGTCAAAATTTCTAACATTTTGGTGAGGCTCTTTATTTATTTATTGAGTATAACCTCTCCAGGGCTTTGAATTTTGAATAGCATTTGCCGAATTATACTTATTGACGGCTGAGCTGTGTTGCATGGAAGGACGGTGTAGGGGGGGGGGCCGACACTCTAACTTTCGTGGACGTGGAATATCCCGAGATACAGAGTTAATCGAACATCGGGGACTTGTCATAACCCTATTTTCTGAATTTATACTATAATTTCGTGTAGGTTGGCTAAAAATAAAAACATTGGAAAGCTCCCCTCCCCCCCCCCAAAAAAAAAAGCTGATGGGCAGCTATAAAAAAAAGGTTACTTTTTTTTCCGATCTCTTCAATATATGGATGTCCTATATTTTTTGAGTTTACATGCGGAAAGGCAAAACAACGCATTGGGCAAAAGCCTATCGATTTCTATCTTGTCTATGGATGGATATTCGAAACATGTAAGTGGTCTGGGAAGGAGCTTTCGCTCTCGGTGGGCTGTTGCTATAGTTTCGACAAACAAACTGTTCGGGGCGGGCCCCCTACAGACACATTTCCTTGAATAGGTTGCGTCGGTATCGTGTGTCGTTTTCCGACGTAACGTGTACGGTAGCTACTTTGGAGGTCAATAGATTAGAAGGAAAATAAAATAGTGCACGTTTTTATGGGTTGTTTTTGCGACATGGGTTGACAGTAAGATTAGATTCTGGATAGTGAATGACAAAAATCTGGAGTGACTCCACTCCACTTTCCGGACACTTACGGTTAAGATCATGACCCAGCATTTAAATAAATTTGAATCCGTGAATCATTCAAACATAGAGACCCAATGGAAGCTCCATCGAATGCGCCGTTTAAACGCTTGCGCACTTTCAAGAATGTCCCCCTCCCAAGGCCATAATCTAAAAGAAATCTGGGTCGTAGCCCTGCAGAAAAAACGATAAGTCCTATACACATCCAAATCAATACCGATCTTACGAGGGTGGTTTATAACATATATACCGAATTGGAGCTCTATCGAACGTATCGGTTAAACGTGAGCGCACTTTCAAGAATGTCCCCTCATGGGCCACAATGTAAAAGAATCTTAGTTGTAGCCCTGTAAAAAAACTATAAGTTCTATAAACACCAAAATCTATACCGATCTTACGATGGTGGTTTATAACATATATACCGAATTGGAGCTCCATCGAACGTATCGGTTAAACGTTAGCGCACTTTCAAGAATTTCCCCTCATAGGCCACAATGTAAAAGAAATCTTTATTTTATCCCTGTAGAAAAACTGTAAGTCCTATACACACCCAAATCCATACCGGCCTTGCGACGCTGTTTCATAACCTATAGACCCAATGAGAGCTCCATCGAATACCCCGTTTAGGAGCTAGGTATGTGTGTGTTCACTCACATACACACACACGTTTACATACATCTCGTAAAAATAGCATCCATGAATTCAGAAGACCTCCAAACGTGTCCCTACACCCCAATCTCGAAGTCGAATTTTTTCAGGATGACAATACTTTCTTACAGAGTACATGTTCGGAAAGTAAAAATAAATAACTCTTAAAAAAAAGGGAGTGCTACTTTCGGGCTGGTAGAGGGGGACGGGGGAAAAAGTGCGAGTGCCACAGCTGGCTGTGGCACAGACCGCTGTGTCTCTATCTGGCAGGGTCTCTAGATCTGCTCGATCGACCACCCTGTCGCTGATAGTTAAATCGAGCGATGTCCATGACTACCCTTTTTTCAGCATGGGTCTGTCTATCCAGTTGTTCTTCTATATCCATCGTATTCTTCATTTTTCAGCAGATGCTATCGTTGTTAACCCTTTAACGCGCAGTGTTCCCGCTCTGGGAACACCCAACTCGGACGTTTGGACTGTTGCCAGTCCAGAATAGATTGGATTTCTATAAAAATAGTGGCGGGCTCCGCGAGAATCCTTTACTTTTGAGCACGTCCTTTCCTGTCAAAAAAGGGTCACGATTCTTTTCAACAGCACTGACATCGGCTGAAAAATGGAAGCATGCGAGAACAGCTGGACAGATGGCCCCATGCTGAAAAGAGGGCAGCTCGACTGAACGACCCGCAAGAGGGCGGACGATCGGAAACGTTCATCGCGTGCCACAGATCGAGAGACCCTACATTTGACGCAGCTGGCTGTGCGGCACAGCCGGCTGTCGTCAAAAAAGGGGTCTCTCGATCTGTGGCACGCGATGAACGTTTCGATCGTCCGCCCTCTTGCGGGTCGTTCAGTCGAGCGAAGGCAACGGCTGCCCTTTTTTCAGCATTGGGAAAGGGTTGTGTCACAAAGGGTTAAAGTACAGGGACGCACCCACCAGGTGGGTGATTCATCGGCCTGGACCCCTGACGAATTTTGAACTTTTGTTAACTGAACATCAATCATCGAGCTCTTTTTTTGTGTGTATGCGTGTGTTTGAGAGATTTTAAGTTTTCCACCTTTTGCAGCCATCCCGAAATGTTTATTTCTCGGTATGTTCTACAATTCTCAGGGCCACTTCTAAGATTATTTTAAGCGCTGGGGAAGATGCTGATTAAGTGCCAAATGTCAAATTTTACTAACTTATTAATTTTTTTCATCAACTGTATAACCACCATTTTACTTTTGCCAAATGGGTGTCATTTTGCCAAGTGTACAAGAAATAGATAGTAAATACTATCTTTTGTTAGAATTCTTTTACGATATTTTCCCAGGTATACCCTGTATATACCTAAATTTTAAATATAATTAAAAGCAAATCATGCCAGATTACTTCATTTGACACCAATAGCCCACGTACCAAGCGGCTAAGTCGTCGGGTATAAAGAACTGAAGATACGGGGGGGGTGAGTCGGATACATTGCCATTAGAAAGCTTCGGTGGCGCCATTCTTTAGGTGTGTGCCACAAGGTATCTTTTTATATTTGGTTGCACATTGTCCGACCAATAGTTCGCGAGTTATAGCCATTGGAACTTCGCCAATTTTGGCGAATGGGCATGGGCGACCCTGTATATACCTAAATTTTAATATTAATGAAAAGAAAACGGTGCGCGCGTACTACGTTTGACACGTACAGACCACCTACTAAGCCGCTAAGTCGTCGGGTATAAAGAACTGAAGATACGGTGGCGGTCTGATGTATTGTAATTAGAATGCCGCTGGCGCCGAGATCTTTTTACGGCGAAGTTACCAGTTGGGTATCTAATTTTGCCAAGTTCAACAGAATTTGTGAATTTTAACGGGAAGCTCTGCAATACCCTTTCACTGAGCAAGGGCCCTGACTATTCTTTGCCCTTTGTAAGGAGCTAAGGTTTCAGACTTCTTAATGTGAGTCATTTAATGTATTTAAAGCCTACTATTAAAGTATAGTTTGACAGAGTGGATTCAGTAAATGAGTCTTTGATAGGACAGCAGCTATTTTTTTTCGTTTTCAAGTGGATTTGAATTATGATTCATCCTACCTGTACCTACCCCGGTCGTAAAGGACACTACGTCGCAAAAATGCCATTTCTTAGGGAGAGCCAATCACAGGGTGTTATCCAACTCCAAGGAAACTGGACATTAATCTCATTCTATTAATAAAAGAAAAAAGTTTGAAAATATGTACAAGGACTTTTTCACAGGTTTAAAAAGGAGTGTCGATATTTTGCAAAAGCGCCCTGTTTTAATAATGAGGCGTTTCTTGAACCTGAAAATGAAAACGCTTCGAAATAGACATGTAATTCACACTTTAATATAATAATTTTTGAAATATAAAAAATCTACTCTGAATTTTTCTTCACCAAAGAGTGGGGACTCCTGCTTATCCAGCATTCACCTCTACTAAGGCCCGAATGACTGACCATTTCATTATGGGAGCACTCAGGGGGCGGCCAGCGATAGCCCCTGTAAAGGAACGGACAAATTGAACGCCCAAGCGGGAATCATTACCCGAGGTAGCCACTACATCACCTTGCGGAGGAGGGCTGTCTCTAGAGGTAGGCAAGCATCTACTTCTTTTACAATTGGATTTTTATGGTACTGGACACTTCTGCTTAGAATAGCATTGCGTGCCACAGCCTAGGCAAGCATACTGGTGAAACGAAAAGAAACATTTAAATCTGAAGATATTCAGTTTCATTAAAAATAATACTGCATGCCACTGTGTGGTGTCCCTAACCCTGTAAAAGGGCTTTACCGCTAATAATAGGAATGCGTCATCGATAGTTTCAAATCATCGATGTTTTATCCATCGATAACCGATGTGTATTGGATATCGAAGTTTTCTGACAGAGTCGATTGTGCACTTTATCAACATGTGCGGAGTACACTTAACCATTTCTTGTAAACTAGGGATGAAACGCTGACGTTTGTAAACTTAACAAAAAGCGGTTAAGTATATCCCATACATGTTGTTAAAGCCTTAAATATACAATCGATTCTGTGATAAACACCGAATTCAATACAATGATGGATAAAGCATTCACCTTAAAAAAACTTCTGAAAACATCGTGCCCACCTAAGAGCTCGCCCAATTGCATATAAAACCTCCATTACATTTTGGGAAATAGGAGGGGGCGCAAAATCTTCACTTGTTCCCGGACACTGAAAACCCTAGATACGCCTCTGCGAAATATAGCTACACATACACAGGAGTCTGCAACTTGCTTTTACACTTTCCTTTCCCTTACGATTCTCCCTCCGAGAACTGTCGGGGAGGTACTACTGCCTCGGTCTACAAATGGGTCTTGGTCTAAATTAGAATGCAACATCTTAAAAATGTTCCCGTGCTAGGAATACTCCTTCAGATATTCCGAATAAGTATTCCGCAAAATTCAGCTGAACAGATGGATCTGCACATCACTTTTGGATTTTCCTCACCCCTCCTTATTCGAAGACCAGAGCATCAAAGCCAAGACTGAGACCAGAGTATCACCCCGACAGTTCTCACTGGGAGAACCTTAAGGGAAAGGAAAGTCTAAAAGCGAGTTGCAAATCCGTCTCTGTGTAGCTGTATTCCACTAAATATTCTTATTCGGAGCACATGAACCAAGTCCCATTCGTAGACTGTGGCCAGACTACCGACCCGACAGTTCTCTCTCGGAAGTGGCCAGAGTACCACCCCGACAATTCTCTCTGGGAAGTGGCCAGAGTACCACACCGAAATTTCTCTCCCCGTAAGGGAAACGAAAGTCTAAAAGCGAGTTGCAGATTCTTCTCTGTGTAGCTGTATTCCACTAAAAATTCTTATTCGGAGCACATGAACCAAGTCCCATTCGTAGACTGTGGCCAGACTACCGACCCGACAGTTCTCTCTGGGAGGTGGCCAGAGTACCACCCCGACATTTCTCTCTGGGAGGTGGCCAGAGTACCACCCCGACAGTTCTCTCTGGGAGGTGGCCAGAGTACCACCCCGACAGTTCTCTCTGGGAGACCCGTAAGGGAAAGGAAAGTCTAAAAGCGAGTATCAGATCCGTCTCTGTGTAGCTGTATTCCAGTACTTGCTTGGAATTTGAATGCAAGACCTTAGAAATGTTCCCGTGTTCAGAATACTCATTCATGTGTTTCGAATAAGAATTTTTAGTGGAATACAGCTACAGAGAGACGGATCTGCAACTCGCTTTTAGACTTTCCTTTCCTTTACGGGTCTCCCAGAGAGAACTGTCGGGGTGGTACTCTGGCCACAGTCTACGAGTGGGACTTAGTTCATGTGCTTCGAATAAGAATTTTTAGTGGAATACAGCTACACGGAGACGAATCTGCAACTCGCTTTTAGACTTTCCTTTCCCTTACGGTTCTCCGGGTGAGAACTGTCGGGGTGGTACTCTCGCCTCAGTCAACGAAAGGGACTCAGTTGGAATTGGAATGTTACAGACCGCTTGAGAATGATCGGTATTTTGAATACTTCTTAAGGTGTATCGAATCGTTATTCAACGGTGCACGCAGGGGCTGCTCGACACGATCATCAAAGCATCGCATGGGGGCGCTGTTTTTTGAAGTGACGCTATGTCCAATTAAAAACTGAAAAAACTATAAAAACTGCGCCTTTTTTATGTTTGCAGGCGGGTGGCAGGTACCCTTGGGTCGCTTCTGGGTGCACAACAGAACAAAGATCTACTTTTAGACCGGCTGTTTATTAGTGTTTCTTCGGTGGGTGGGTACTCTCGCCTGAGTCCCTATATGACACTTAGAATTTGAATGTAACAGACTTTAAAAGTGTGTCCGTGTTCGGAATACTTCACTTCTTCAGGTTTTCCGAATAAGTATTCCATGTAATACCAGTGGCGTAGCTAGAGGTGGCAAGGAGGGGCCATTGTCCCCTGGCGCAGCACGGGGCGAAAAATTCTATATAAAACTTTCTCCTTTTGGTAATCTTGCATTTTGGTAAATAGGAGGGAGAACAAAGTCGTCCGTTGTCCCCTGGAGCTGAAAACTCGAGTCGATAGGACGCTCAAACTGGTAGAAGGCTCAAGTGCGTGAAGGTCGAGCGTTCTGGCCTCACTTATCGCACAGCTGTCGACCGAACGGTCCGGAGTTCGGGTCGGTTTTCTCCAGATGCAACGTGACTACGAGTCGAGGTCTCTTAAGGCCCTTGCCAATATCCAGAGACATGTCGCGGGACGCTAGCAGTAGGGTGCCAATAGCGGAACCCATTCTTCAATAGTGTAACCATTTCCTTTATAAAGGTGGTGATACTCCGGCATTAACCAACAAAAGATAATTGGGGACCGTGAATACTATTGCAATTTCGCTCATCCCCCCTCTATTGTTCGGTAGAGGACGCCCCAAGTGTCGCAGCTTCCTAACCCTGTCGAATTTCCCCGTTCAAATGCATTGTAGCCGCGACCTGTCTCTGGATATTGGCAAGGGCCTTTAGGAAGTCCTCCGATTCAGGTACGAGCACCCTCCCGGACCGATAGCCCATGCGTCGCTTTGCGCCGTCACCAGAGAAACAAAACATCGCTGTGGCATCCTCAGCGGATTCACACTATTAGTTAAGGGATCGGGGGAGGGGAGGAAGAAGCCATTTCTGTCATTTTTTCCACAGAACGGATCCGTACACATCCCGCCCCCACATTAACCGGAAAAAAAAAGAAAGAAAGCTATCCTAATAATAACGTTTTGAGACCGATGCTGGGAAAAAAAAAAGCACAAAAACCAAAGAAAGAAAGAAATCGGGTCCACCACTCTTTCTGAGCCGGGCAAAAAGCAGTGTAGGGGAGGGTCGGGGGCGAGTCCATGATGACTTCAGACACACAGATTATACCGGTCCGGTGTCATTTCGGCAGTCAGTGTCTGGCGCCACGAGGTCCCCCAATCACGCGAGTTCCGTTTTCCAACCCGTAACCGCCGTTTAGGCGAGCGGCGAAGTGTCAATCATTTCCATCTTCTCTTCTACTTTTGGTTCTTTTTTTTTTTTTTTCTGGCGATTCGCTCTCGGAAAAAGTGCAGTCATTGTATTTATATTTTTCGGCCCTTTTTTCTTCTTTCCTTGTTTTATTTGTTTATTTTTTGTGTTGCTGTTGCTGAAATGGCAACCGTTCATTAAAGGGTGGGCTCCGGTTTCCCGGTTCCGGCTCTTGTGTTGTTTCCTAGAGCGCAATTTTTGTCTCACGATGTTGGAGGCTCCCGCTCTCCAGATTTTGTTTGTGGGTTCGTCCGGCCAGCCGTGACCTCCCGTGGACAGTTTCCGAAATTTTTCAGAGAGAGAGAGAGGCAGTAGCGCGTGTAAGGGGGGTGCCGAGGGCCCCCTCCTGAGAACGGACAACCCCTATTCAATTGCCATATCGGAACATGGATAGTATAATTCCTCTGATGGTTCCACTCGAAATAAACCCACTTCAGAACGTTATAAGCCGTGTTATTATGGAGTCAGGATCCTTTATCCGATTTGGAAGGATTCCTGTCGGAAGTTCAGAGTTTCCTCAGAGTTTCTAATTTCTAGGATGGTTGAACGTTGATGGTTTCGAACGTTGTAGTTCGAAAAAATCGTGCGATTTTGGTACGTCAATACAAATAAACGAATGATGCCAGGCACTTCATCATTTTTAAACGGTCTCTTGACACGCTGTACTACGTACTGAAATAAACGATCCATCTGTATCGGTTTCAAAACATTTAGAAAAAATTCTTAAACATCGGACATTTTCGCAAAGCTCTTCGAAAAATCTGGCCGCTCCGATCCACGTTTAAGCATTTTTTTTTTTGTGAAAATGTCACAAATGCCACCGCTTTTTCGCTTATGTCAGTGTGTCAAGCGGCTTAGGAAGAACCCTCTGGAATGTTTGGGAGACCGTGGAGCTATTCGTTTATTTCAATGTGTGTACCAAGACTAAGAACAGTTTTTTTTTTCTTCGACATACACTCTTAAAAACAGTCGGAAGGCCTGTCAGTTTTCCGAACCATTTTCGTCACAGATAATGTCCCCCTCTCCTTCGACCCAATCCATAAATAAATAAAACAAACAATACTAGATCGCAGTGGCGGATCCTGACAAAAATTCTGGAGGGGGCACAAAATGTTTTTGTCTCGCACTTCATGTACATTCATTTCAATTTACAAAATACGTCGATCTTTTGTAGTGCAAACTTAGTTCGTCTGGAAGGGGGGGGGGTTGTCCCCCCCCTCTGGATCAGCCAATAGTTTTGGTCATTTTCACCTCAGGAAGAATTGCCACCTTCCCCTTTTTTTAAGACCAATCCCAGCAAACACACACAGGTTCTCTGAACGTCTGCTGAACGTCTATTAACGCTCAGAAGACGTTTTCTGAACGTTAATAGACGTTTTCTGAACGTTAATAGATGTTCACAGAACCTGTGTGTGTTTGCTGGGATCTTTCCTTTAAGATCTATAGATCAATTCTACCTAGTTCCATTCATAAATGAATGAAAATATTGTTTTAAAAAAATGTACAATTCCCATTTTGCGCATTTTTCTTTTTTAAATTGTACATCTGGAGTCAATAATTTAAAATAATATTGCAAAAGTAGGGGGAATTTATAAAATATCATCCAGTGTTATTATCAAAAGGAAATTTTAATTTAATTTAATCACATTATAAACTATCGATTTTTTTTAAAAAAACTCTGTTTTCGCCCATCCAATCTGGATGAGGTATCAGATTGTATCCACCCCATGACCTACAATAGGTGATTACGATATTTGACTTCTTACTCAAATACCTAGTCTCAGTGGCGGATCCGGAAAAAAATTCTGGAGGGAGCACAAAACATTTATTGTTGATTTTCTCATAAAATCACTTAAATTTACAGTAAACTTAGTTCGTCCGAGGGGGGAGGGGGCAAGTGCCCTTGTGCCCCCCGCCGAAATAAACTTACAGACGCCACTGGAGAGAGGGCGGAAAAGAATATCCGAAACACTATTTTTACTTTAATATGCGCACCGCGGCATCCACGCTCGATTACTGGCCCCGGACCCAGGATTAGAGACACGCGCCCCATCCTTCCCCCCCCCTCTTTTCCCCCGCCGTGTGCTGCATTAAAATGGCACTGCTATTTCTTACCCGTACTCTTTTCAGAATGTAATTTAATCTGAGGCTATGGGGAATCGTTAGGGTCACTCTTTCAATAAGCCCAAACTAAACTTTATTTATAAAATTATGTTACTTTAAAAATGACAAGCGTTAAGTATCCTACGAATGTATTCATTCTAAAAGAGCTCAACTTTACTAAATGCTCAAACGAGCTCAACTTTACTCAACTTTACTAATGCAAAGTTGCTTTACTAATGCAACTGAGCTCAACTTTACTAATTGCTATAGTCATTAGGATGACTATAGCAATGGTTACCTTTGAGTTGTCTTATTTAAAATAAAACTTACGCATGATAAAATGTCCATCCAATGACTGGCCCCCTAAACCCCGGCCCCTCCAGTCCCTCTCTTTCGATGGGCTCGGCAGGAAGAAAAAATAGAGATTATGAGCACACAAGTTCGCACAACTCCCTCAATGACCATTATACAGTTGAACCTCGATTTAACGTACCTTTAATTTAACGATGTAACGATTGAACGTGCAATTGGACATCGTTGAAATAAAATTCGCACATAAAACTAAGCATTTTTCGCACGCAAAATGAATATCGACCAAGAGCTTTGTAAAGTCGAAACACACCCACAAAAACAAAGCACTATCCAGGATTTCTTCCCAAAGTGCGAATAAGTATGTATGTATTATGTATTAAGTTTTAAGAATAAGTAACATTAAGGAATTGAGATCATTTTAAAGTGGATCTCCTAACGTATCACTTATCATTTTTATGCTAACAGTCAATAATACTCATTCTTTTTTTCGTATCCATATCTAAGGGTATTTTGCATGGATATTTTTATACCCTATCCTTTACAAAAATGGATATTCGATTGAACGAACGGATGGGTGGGTCCCAATCCATTCGTTAATTTGAGGTTCGACTGTATATACTAAACCATAGGTTCCCAACCTTTTTTGAACGGGTGCCCCCTTTTCTAGTGAATATTTCAATACCGCCCCTCCCACTCCAGAGAAACAAGAGCGTACATAATGCATTGTGAAAACAATAATTAAATTTTAAAAAATTACTAATAGATAGAATATTGTTGGAATTGAAACGCTACTGAATTTCTTCTTCATTTAAAAAAGAGGAATAAAAGTTTTAGCTTACATGTTATAAGAACAGGCAGGGGTTTTGATGATACGAAGTAATAGATAATAAACTATTGCTTTCTAAATAAATAAATTGACAGTTTCAGAGAACAATCAAAACGCATACTTAATTATATTAAAAATAATTTTATTAAAATATTATCAGCGCAATTTTTAAGTATTTTTTAGACTCTATTTGGTTAATCTTCCCACGCCCCTCTGTGCCCTATCAACGCCCCCAAATTTTCTCTGGGTCTTTTACCGCCCCCCTGAAAGCCTCAAACGCCCACAAGGGGGCGTTATCGCCCACATTGGGAACCTATGTACTAAACTTTATCCTGAAAAGGTCACTTTAAATTTTAAGCTACCATTAGCTGCAGTCCTCTAAAACTTCATTGGAAATTAAATGACATTGGAAATACTCTGTCCAGTTTGTATTAGTTATAGTCATTAAAAGATGAGCAAGAAACCAGGTCCACCCTGTTTTGGAGAGTGTCGAACGTCATGGGTTGGTTTGTAAAGCTGTTCCAAAGTCCTGCGACGAGGATCGCTGGTCTACAACATCCTTAGGTTCAATAAAGATTATTCATTCAGCATTTTGCACGCACCTTTCCTGTTGTAGGTGTTGCCAAATGGTGCGATGAAACAGTCTGAACAATCTGGCTCCTATTTCGCAAGAGCCTGTATTGCTTCGGTTTTTCCCGCAGACGTGATATGCCAAAAAACCTCAACTCCCGACAAATGACATTCTGAAAAAAGAGAAGGCAGACAAGGGAAGGTTGGGGGAGAGGGGGGGGGGATAATGATGCGGGTTAATTTTATTGTCAAATCAACGAGCCCGTCATGATTCGGTGGTGGAGGGATCCCCCCCCCCCACTGACAACGGGTGTATTAGAAACAATTATGATTACCTGCGGCTTCAAACTGGGATCCACTGGTGTGACGGACAAATAGCCCGTTAATGACCCGTCTGTATGACGGGTCGCAGAATGGCACTTTCGGCGACTTCACTCCGAAGTGCAGGCACACTTTTCTCACGGTCGAATTTTGTTAGAAAGAAAGTCATTTTCGTTAAAAACGGTGGGACGAAATAGTCCATCTGCAGGATCTTAAAAAAAAGTAAACTCAAATGGCTAAGTTGGTTTCATAAGTAAGTCATTCCTAAGTCGGTGTAAAGTACGGGTCTTTTTTTAACCCTCTCGTCACCCTGAACCTCATAGGAGGCTCCTACTTCCAATAGTAATATTGAGAGAGAAAACAATTTTAAGCAGTTTAGTATTTTTTTTTTCAGTGATATCAGTATCATTCATTCCTGTAGAAAGTATAGGAGGCTCTTCACTCGATGCCTAGATTGCAGTACGAGTCCATTGAGATCCTTTTTGACAGTTTTCGCTTCATTGTTTCGGAAGAAAAATTAAAAAAATAGGGACGCTGCTTTTGGACCGTTTTCTTTTTTCTTTTTAAGGTAAGTATAGTTTTTTTTCTTATTCCTCAACCTTCACCTAATAGGTGCATCCTTTTCAATTCATTTTAGCGTAACAAAATGCTTCGAAAAGGCAGAAATGAATATTAGAAAAAGCGACATAGGAAAAAAAATATTTTTGAATGATTTATAATAGTATTTCAGGTGCATTCAATGCTAGACCGATTTTTTTTCTCTGATTTTTCATAATCTGGTGACGAGAGGGTTAAAAAAAAATAAATAAATGTATTACAGTCGAACTCGCTTATAACGAGTGCGAAGGGACCGCGATACTCGTTCTTTGTACCCGAATTCTCCGAAAATATTTTGGATTGAATAGACGAGCGAGAATGTCATGAGTTGTCCACATCAGATTTATTTATTTATTTATTTGTATCCATTTAAAACACTTCGTTCCGTTTCGAGAGAGGTTGGAACTTTTTTTTTCCGAAATGCACGATTAGAAGCAAAATGGTGCGTCACCGCTCCGCCCCCTTCTAATTCTATTACACAGGCTGAGGTTACGTTCTCGATCTAATCTGTCGAAACGAAAAAATAAAAAGAACAGTATTCGTCAAGGTAGATTACCTGCCTCATCCTCTCTCTCTGGGGTTCCTATGCGGAGCGGATCGTCATCGCCCCAAAAATAAATAAGCGCGTACTGGGATGCTTCATACGCCACTGAGAGCGAATAAGTATCCCCCCCACCCCCACCTCTATCCGCATACCGGCGATGCACGCATGATGGACTCTCGATTATGCAGAGATGATTTCTGGGATGGAATCTCTGCACGTGTGTGATGCCTATGTGGGGTTACAGTAACGTGGATTTTCTCCAGCCTCTTCTCGGCCTCGGAAATCCTCCACTGGCACAGATAGGACACGAGAATGACACATCGTGTCCAAACGCATTGGTTATGAAACAGTTTCCAACGCCCTATTCTCTTGGAGCCCCCTGGGGCGATGGATTCTCCTTTAACCCGTTGAACGCGGAGTTTTCCCGCTCTGGGAACACCCGACTCGGACGTTTGGACGGTTGCCACTCACGGAGAATAGATTGGATTTCTATAAAAAGAGGGGCGGGTGACAGAGCTCCACGAGAATCCTTTATTTTTGAGCGCGTCCTTTCCCGTAAAAAAGGGTCACGATTCTTTTGAACGGCACTGACATCGGCTGAAAAAGGGAAGAATGCGAGAACCGCTGGATCGATGGCCCCATGATGAAAGAAGGGCAACCGTTTGCCATCGCTCGACTGAACGACCCGCAAGAGGGCGGACGATCGAAACGTTCATCGCTTGCCACAGATCGAGAGACCCCTTTTTTGACGCCAGGCAAGAGGGCGGACGATCGAAACGTTCATCGCTTGCCACAGATCGAGAGACCCCTTTTTTGACGCCAGCTGCGTCAAAAAAAGGGTCTCCAGATCTGTGGCACGCGATGAACGTTTCGATCGTCCGCCCTCTTGCGGGTAGTTAAATCGAGCAACGTATGCCCTTTTTTCAGCATGGGGCCATCGATCCAGCGGTTCTCGCATGCTTCCATTTTTCAGCAGATGTCAGTGCTGTTCAAAAGAATCGTGACCCTTTTTTACGGGAAAGGACGTGCTCAAAAGTAAAGGATTCTCGTGGAGTTATGAGACCCGCCACTTTTTTTATAGAGATCCAATCTATTCTTCGTGACTGGCAACAGTCCAAACGTCCGAGTCGGGTGTTCCCAGAGCGGGAACACTACGCGTTAAAGAGTTAATCGGACGAGACTTCAGAGATCATCTGTTTAAAAAAATGTTGCACGATCACTATCCATGTCATTTTGTGAGATCCTGCGAAAGAGCTTTAAAAGTTTTTTCCCCCGTTTAACGGAACAGCCAACCGTTATGAACATATTTGTACATATTGTAGTGTGCTTAAAATGGATGAATGCCTCTCGACGGCCATAGATCGTCATGTATTCGAATTCTTTTGAGTGAACCTGTTTCATGACACAGGCACTCTTTTCAACGGATAACATCATTTGCGAGCCTTAATAACCTATAGGTCAACTTTGTTTTCGACGAAAAACCAAATATCTAAAATACGCTTTCAAGAATGACTGACCTTAGGGCGTGATGTGTTGGATTTTTTTCCTTTGGCTCTTTTAAAAGAACTATACATGCTACAGACATCATTTTCAATAGAGTACATGGTGCTGTAAGTAGGAAAAATATCTATATTAATTTTCGAACTAATCAATGTATATTTATGCCAGTGAGAACCCTAAAGGTAACGTTGTGGAGAGATTGTAGTTCATTGGATATTAGTGCCCATTCCTGAAGAGTATCGGACATAATTCCTACATCTAACAAAAATTCCGGACTTTCCAGCTTTTTCTTCAACTCTTTGATGCATGAAATATTGCTTTATTCACAAACACAAAATTGTTTAAAATGAAAATAGTATTATTTTAGTCACAGCCGAATACTGTGGTAATATGGTTAAATAACAATGGTAGTCAAATTATACTAACACGTAATGACTTAGAAAAAGTTTGTATATGAGGTACGTTTTTCATACCACTATGCTCTAAAAGAGTGAAACCCCAAAATGTACGTTTTATAATTGGATCGTCACGTGATGTTTTGAAGTGGTGGTGTAATGCGTCATAGGATTCCCATACAGCCTTAAAGGCACTCGGAATCCACCCAGTTCCAAGAATTCCCAGCAAACACACCCAGGCTCTCTGAACGTCTATTAACGTTTTCTGAACTTTAATAGACGTTCAGATAACCTGTGTGTGTGTTTGCTGGGTTCGGCCTACTTTTTAAAATCTCATTCCCACTTCATGCAAGCATCCTTTAGAGCATAGGTTCCCAAACTGTGTACCACGAGCTTATGCCAGGGGTGCCGTGGGGATAATCAAGAAAAGTCTAAGTTTTGGGGGAATGTAATAAAAAAATTCCTCTGAACCGATATCTCACAAAAAAAATTGTAAAGCCGATGATACAGTGGGTGGAGCAAAAATATTTTAGTCAAGTTCGAGAGAGTTTAGTGTCCAGTCGCCTCTCTTACAGGAACTCCCTGAGATGGGGGGTTTGGCAAAATGCTATATCCCTTTTCCGAGAGAGTTTGATAGTTAGCCCATCAAACATCAAAGAAACAATGAAAAATGCATCCAAACTATTTCATTCTAGCCTTCATATTCATGTTGCTTTAAAGATAACCTGCCCCGAAACGTTTTCAGCCTAAGAAGGGTGCCCCGAAATGTCTTTAGCCTGACAAGGGCGCCACTGGGGAAACAAGTTTGGAAACCCTTGCTTTAGAGCATGGGAGTTTTTTGGAAACTGGCTGTACGAATTGTCCACAAAAGATTTAAAATGATTTATACCGTGTACATCTTTTGTGACATCCGACACAGATAATCGGGGTTATCATTCTTGAAGTCGGGTTATCACTCCAGAATGCTGACCTACCATTACACTAGCTCCATCTGTGGCCATTGCAATCAAGTGTTTTTTTTTTTTTGGGGGGGGGAATATTCTCACTTATTATTGCAGCCAAATTTTTATCCAAAAGTGTGTATTAGCCCAATCAATCCACACATTACTGAGGACAATAATAGAGGTGAAGAATGTCATAAGAAGCGGAATTCAGCTGATAATTCTCTTCGCACTGAAGAAAAGGAAACAAATTTATCTGAAAAGTCCAACTCCGATCTTTCCAGTCTAACTCACGAACTTTCTTTCTCAGAAAGAGAAGATCCAGATAAAACCTCACAAGATGAATTCGACAGTAATACTCCGCTTTCTGTAGATGATGCAAAAATGTCTGAAAATGATAGAAAGCGTCCCAATAAAGTGCATCCACTGATAATTCTTCTAACAGTGAAGAAAAAGAAGTAGGTTTATCTGAAAAATCAAACTCTGAACTGCCGAAATTGACTGGCAAACTTGATGATTCTATAAAAGAGAAGATCAAGATTTAATTTCACAAAATGGATCAGGCAGCAGTGTTGAGATTTTTGAACATATCCTAGAAGCAGTGGCGCACACGAGCGAGGGGTCCAAGGTGTCTGGACCCCTTCCCCCCCCCAAAAAAAAAAGAGTTATAACTTTGCATCCTAAAATCATCATGTAGTTCTTGACATTTTTAAGGCTTTGTCATTTTTTTACTTTTAGCATTTAAGATAAGTACACACAGTTCTGAAACATATTAAAGTATAAGTATACTGAATGGCGGGGGGGGGGTGTCTTTATAACGGTGTAGTTCGAAAAAAATCATGCGATTTTGGTACATAAGTACAAATAAACTAATGACGCCAGCCACTTCAAATATTTTTTGAAACTGTCTCTTTACAAGCTGTACTGAAATAAACGATCAACCTGTGTCAGTTTCAAAACTTTTAGGAAATTTTCACAAAACGTGTCACTCTTCGAAAATCCTGCAGTTCCGATCACTGTTTAGGAATTTTTTCTGAAAATTTCGCAAAAGGCACAGCTTTTTCGCTTATGGCAATGTGTCAAGTAGCTTATGAAGAACCACCTGGAATTTTTTGGAGACCATGGTGCTATTAGTTTGTATTTAGTTTTGGAAACTGAAATAGTTTTTTTTTTCTTCGAAGAACAGCCTTATAAAGGTGGTCATGGGCATGATAAAAAATTTTGCTTCGCATTTTTTCAGGTGTCACAACTTTTTGATCTGGGCTCCCATTAAGAGTCAAATTTTGGCACGCATTTTTTCAGGCGGATGGTAGGTGTCACAATACCTACCAGCCACCTAAAAAAATGTAGATGTGTAGGTGGTTTGTGAGCTGGACCCTATTCAACACAGAATCCTGTGTGCGCCACTGCCCAGAAGTATCGAAAAGAGGCAGGGGACGTCTCAGAAAAACTAAAAAGAACTGATGTCCACTTTCGATGGTGAAGAAAATGTTAAAGTTTCTGCACATGATCCAGAAGTGACCAAAAGAGGAGGCCGTCCCAAAATAATTTGAAACAGCTGATAGTTCTTTGGACGGTGGCGAGGAAAAGAAAACAGACTTACCGAAAACGTCTAACTCTGAGCTGCCCAGTATATACTGATGAACTTGGTCAGCTTGAAAGAGAAGATCGGTATAAAATTTCACAAATTGAATCGGGCAATATTGCTCCGGTTTTGGCACATACAACAGACCAGTCTAAAAGAAAAAGAGATAGAGGCCATCCCAAAAACCTAACATCAACTGCTGATTCTCTTAACAGTTTGGAAAAGGAAATAGATGATGGATCCAAATCTGAACAAAATGACTCAGACATGGATGTTGAGGTTTTTCTAGTGTCCAATAAAGGTATAAAGAAGATCTCTAAAAGAAAGATACGTGAAATTTTTCTTGATTCTCGTGAAATGGAAGGTGATTTATCGTCCTATAATAAAGGGAGTTCCCGATGTATGTCTGAAAATGAAAATATCTATCCAGAATGTCTTGAGACAGGCAGCAATGCAGATCTAAAAACATGCAACACAGATCTAAAAAGAAGTGTGGATATGCATCTAATGTCAGAATGATTTATAGCATTAACGGATGAGCCCGCTGAAAAGAAATTAGGCAAGTAACCAAATTTAGGCCCAAAAGTGTTTATGGGCCCATTGTTAAAGCTGAAGGGTGAAACCTCTCCAATGAAGTCAATGGATTCAGACTTAGATGTTTGTACAATCGAAAACAGTTGTTTCACTAAGGATGTCAGGAAAGAAAAGTTCACTTCGGCCGAAGGAGAAACTGCTGTTTCTAAAACTTGTGATGAAGGAAAAAAGAGAACTTCCCACAAAACTAAATTCAATCGACAGTAACGAAAAGAGAACAGATTTATCATACGAATCAAACTCCAATCTGCACAGTGTTACTGATGAACGTGCTCAATCTGAAAGAGAAGATAGAGATAAGGTTTCATAAAGTGAATCTGTCAATAATGTTGAGATTTCTTCATAGATTCCTGGTGTTTCTAAGAGAGGTAGTGGCTGTTGCAAAAAGTTATGGTGTCCGCACATAGTCCAAAAGCGGCAGAGCCACCTCGAAAAACTAAAAACAGCTGTTAGTTCTCTTGATAGTGTGGAAAAGGGAACAAATCCATGCGGAAAGTCAAATTCTCATTGGATTTCCAGTGTTACGGATGAACTTGCTCCATCTGAAAGAGAAGAACGAGATAAAATTTCACAAAATGAGTTGGGCAGTAACACTTAGGTTTCTGCATCTATTCCGGAATTGTCTAAAAGAGGTAGAGGATATCCCAAAAAACTAAAAGAAACTGATGGCTCTCTTGGCGGTGAGGAAAATGTTGAGGTTCCTGCACAGGATCCAGGAGTGCTCAAAAGAGACAAGGTCCGTCCTAAAAAACTAAAAGAAACTGAATGGTTCTCTTAAAAAAGAGGAAAGTGTTGAGGTTCCTGTACAGGATCCAGAAGTGCTCAAAAGAGACAAGGTCTGTCCTAAAAAACTAAAAGAAACTGAATGGTTCTCTTGAAAAAGAGGAAAGTGTTGAGGTTTCTGCACATGATCCAGAAGTGCTCAAAAGAGACAAGGGCCGTCTAAAAAACTAAAAAAATCTGAATGGCTTTCTTGAAAAAGAGGAAAGTGTTGAGGTTTCTGCACATGATCCACAAGTGCTCAAAAGCGGTATGAGGCCGTCCCAAAAAGCTGTCATCAACTGATGATTCTCTTGACAGTGAGGTAAAGGAAAACGATTTATCTGGAAGGTTGGACTCCAAACAGGACGAAAACGATGCTGATGACGAAAAGGTAGCTGATGTATCTGATAGTGTGTCAAATGGTAGTAAAAGTAACAGAGGAAGATCATTGAAAAGGAAGTCTGATGTTCAAGAGATTAGTTCTGAAATATCAAACCAATCCAAACGCATGAAGATTCTAGGATTAAAATGGAAAGCCAGAGAAGGTCATTGAATAAAAATACTCAAATTGAAGTAACCTTCTCTGGTAAATATGCGGAGGATCTTGATTCTAGCGAAAAAGAGAATTTTTTCTGAATGCCTTACTACTTTTATTTCTGACACTGGATGTTTGTCTAAAATATATTTACCAACACCAAATGATCGTGAGAAACGCACTTGGGTTGTCGGTAAGCCAGATCAGTCATTGAGCTTGTTGATGCAATCTATATATATAAATTTACCCTTTTGGCAGTATATTGCTCAGAATTCAAAAATTTTGTGATTTCTATCCGTTTCAAGTACATGGGAACCCAATACGACCCTCAAAAAAAAGTTTTTCTATCTGTTGTTCTGTCATTCTGTCCGTGACGCTTTCTTTGTTCGTGCATCACGTAAAAACGACTGAGGCGAATTAAATGAAATTCGGAGACATGATAGGTGCAGTCACCCAACTTAAATATAGGCGTAGAATTTTTTTTAGATTTTGATTAGATTTTGAGATTTTGCAAAAATAGTATCAAAATCTTTGTTCTCGCATCACGAAATAACTACTAAAGCAAATGAAATGAAATTCAGTGGACAGGATAGGTGGTTACTCAACTTAAACTACAGTTGTCGAGTTTTTTTGGAAAATTTTCAATTTCATTTTAAGATTTTGCGAGAATCGCTTCAAACTGCGTATATTTATGTTCGCTCATTACTTAAAAATGACGGAAGCAAATTAAATGAAATTAGGTAACATGACAGGTGGTTGCTCAACTTAAACTATAGACGCCAATTTAAAAAAAGATTTTGATTAGATTTTGAAATTTCGCAAAAACCGTTTAGAAATGAGTAAATTTTTGTTCGAGCATCACGTAGTAAAGACTACAGGGAATGAAAGGAAATTCGGTGGTCAATCAGCTTAAACTATAGGCGTCGAATTTTTGAAAAATTTTGATTAATTTTGATATTTTGCGAAAATTATTTTTAAATGCATAAATATTCGTACGCGCATCACATAGCGACTAAATCAAAAGATAAAATTTGGTGACATGATAGGTGGTCACTGAACTAGGTGTCGAATTATTTAAAAAGTTTGATACGATTTTAAGATTTTGCAAAAATTATTCAAAGTATTAAAATATTTAAGGATTACGTAAGAACCACTGAAGCGAATGAAAATAAAATTAGTATCGTCACTGGTGTGTCACTTAAACTCTAGGCATCAAATATTTTAATTTTTTAAATTTTTAGATTTTGTGAAAATTCAGTACTTGTCTGTTCCATTCCTGAAAAATGGGAATGGAGTAGAATAAAATTTGGAATTATATTAGATGCAAGTTAATTTGAGCTCCAAATGCCAAAACAGTTTTAAATATCTTTTAGATTTTGGGATTTTGTGAAAGTCGTATAAATGTTTGTTCTCGGCATACATTAAAAATGGATTACTAGAATACAATGAACTTTAGCAGTATGATCAACAACGGCTAAAACAACAAATGTCGGAACTTTTTGAAAAATTTGAATAAATTTTTTAAATGTTTATTTCCTTTCTTAGATTTTGTGAAAATTGAATAAAATTTCTAAACGTTTATTTCCTTTCTTAGATTTGGTGAAAATTGCGCACCATTTTTTCGAGGAATAATGTCAAAAAATCTACAGGGAATCAAACAAAATTTAGGTACAGGTGAGGAATGACCTTCTTGACTTGAAAAAAATCACTAAACCAGAATAAAACTTATTTTTTTAAAAGAAAGAAGTTCTCTGTAGTCAAATTGACTGATCACTTTGTTACTCTCAAACCTGTAGCCTAAACAGTACACAGAAGTTATAATTTCGATTTCTATACAATTGCTAATATACTTATTCCGTTCTTTATACACCTACAATGCTGACGAAGATTCAAGCTTTATGGAAATTTGCATTGTGTACTAAACCGTCGACGACGGGCACTTCAGCTTGTCCAACATAAATCCGAAAGTATGTCTCGGTCATAAAATGGACCCTTCTTGTTTAACCCTTTGAGGCGCAACCCTTTCCCAATGCTGAAAAAAGGGCAGCCGTTGCCATCGCTCGACTTAACTACCAGCAAGATGGCACAGCCAGCTGCGTCAAAAAAGGGGGTCTCTAGATCTGTGGCACGCGATGAACGTTTCGATCGTCCGCCCTCTTGCGGGTCGTTCAGTCGAGCGATGGCAACGTCTGCCCTTTTTTCAGCACGGGGGCAATCTTTCCAGCTGTTCTCGCATTCTTCCCTTTTTCAGCAGATGTCGGTGCTGTTAAGAATAATCGTTACCATTTTTTTTTTGACGGGAAAGGACGTGCTAAAATGTAAAGGATTCTCGTGAAGCTGTGTCACCCGCCACTCTTTTTATAGAAATCCAATCCATTCATCGTGACTGGCAACAGTCCAAACGTCCGAGTTGGGTGTTCCCAGAGCGGGAATACTGCGCGTTAAAGGGTTAAGGCTCGATAGCTTTATGGAAGGAAATGACATTTGTTCTGTTGGATGGAACAACAGTACTGAATGCGTTTGATGGCAGCAAAGAAAATTATCTTCAGAATAATACAGTTGGTGGAAGAAAAATGAAGAGAGGAAGATCTAAGACTTTCCTCTGTTCTGAAAAGTTCTGTTCGTAACATTTTTTCAAAAAGTGACGATTAAAACTTTTTAAAAAACCTTGTGTGTCTTTTCCTAACTTTTTTATTAGATTACTTATCTGCGAAAAAATTAAATACTTAGCTTTTGTGACTTTTTTGTTTTTAAAATGAATACCTAAAGCCGTGGAATGGGTCATTTTAACCCAAAACTTTCGACCCAAAATTCGAGTTTGGAATTCCCAGCTCAAATTAAGTAAATGTCATTATCAGTAGTAAAATTAACAGTAATGGCATAATAAATGACATAACAGCAATACCAATATGGCAGTGGCGTAGCCGGAAATTTTTCATGGGGGGGGTTACGACTTCTGCAACTCACATATATGTACACGGCTGTATGATAAGGGAGTGATGAATATACATTTTGTATGTCAAAAAGTTGCTCATGGGGGGGTGATGATCCCCGTAACCCCCCCCTTGGCTACGCCCTTGCAATATGGCAATTGCATTGAAACGTGAATTTTACAAGTCGTGTCCATTGACCCAGCCGGCGGTTTCAGGTATACCTGCCTGAAGCGACGCGATTCTAATAACAATTACAGCAACAACTTTTCTGAATGTAATACTAACCTGAGTACGAATGTTAAGATTAAACAAATGTCATGACCGTTCCAATACAGTATTCGTTTTGCATTGCAACATGAATATCATGCTTCTTTACCCCATGCAGTATGGTCCCGAGTCCCATGCAGTATGGACTCGAACTAACAACAAACTTATACATTTCTCAGCTACACAAAAAAAAAAAAAAAAAAAAAAAAAATCAAAAATAGACTGAAACTTTATCCGTTTAGCGAAATACCACAAGCTAACGGTTAAAAATAAGGATTTTTTTTGTTTTTCTGAAAGTTTCTTAGACACATGCTAAAAATTTCGGAGTCCCTATTAGAATAGAATGATTCAAAAAGCTGTTGACATGCTTTCTTGAAAGAACAACTTTTCATTAAAGTATTTTAAATTTATAAGACTCATTTTCAATTTTTAAGAGAAACATCGCCTCAAATTTGAATGACTTCCACTTTAACCTTGAAAACCGTTACAGCCTATTAGAGTCGAACCTCGATTGAGCGGACTTTGATTGAACGAATTCTCCGATTGAACGAATATTTTTTCTGTCCCGACAAAAAAGGGTGCTAAAATGCTCTGATTGAACGATTTTTTAGCTTTAATTTAACAAAATAAAATTCTCACATAAAACTAAAACTTTAAATTTTTCGCACACAAAATTAGTATCGACCAAGAGCTTTGGAAAGTCAAAACAAAGCCACAAAAATAAAGCACTCTCGAGGATTTCTTTCCAAAGAGCCAATAAGTATGTATGTATAATGTATTAAGTATAAGAACAAGTAACATAAAAGAAGTTAGATAATTTTATAGTTGATCTTGTAACGTATAACTTATGCTTTTTAAGCTCGCAGTCAACCATCATCACTCTTTTTTTCATGTCTATATCGAAGGGTATTTTGCATGGATACTTTTATACCCTACTCTTTACAAAAATGGATATTCGATTAGAACGAATGGCTTCGATTGAACGAACCGATTTCTGGGTCCCAATCCATTCGTTCATTCGAGGTTCGACTGTATTTTCATACTCTTGGTTGGGGAGAGACGACTGTATATCACACTAGAGGATGTATGTGTGTGTGTGTGTGGGGGGGGGGGGCGATACTCAATAAGGGGTTTTAACAAACTCACTTATTGGGGGGATGTGAAAACATATTGAGTTCCACGCCCCTGAACGCCACGCCGCCGTTCGATTCAAAAGCGCTCCCGCGTTCTTCATCAAATGCTCGTTAAAATCAGGAATTTCGAACACGACTTCGCCCTTTTCATTAGCCTCGTTCCGGCTAGACGGAGACGAAACAGATAACGAGATTAAAAGAATTTTTGAGATAGTCGGGCCTCTATGTGTCGTGTGGGGAAATCTATGAAAGAGAGCTTTTCTCTCAATAAAAAGGAGGGGGAGTCAGTTTAACTCGGTGAAAGTATTTTTCAATTTCCAGGGGATTACACTTTGCGAGTCCGGCTTTGGCAACACGGGAAGTCCGGACGTAATTGGAGAGTGTCGTTGCCGAGACAATGTTGGCCGTCGACTGCAATTTTGAGTTCTGCGGCGACCGTTTCATTTGCATTATTATCAGGATCGCAACTTGAGGGGGGGGGGGGATGTAAACAAGGCCTGGCGCCGTGCTCGGGAAGAGCGCCCTCATTAAGGTGACTCCCCGGGTGACGTCAACTCCAGTGGCGGCACTGATGAGTACCCTACAGTAGTACCTCGTATATAGGCTCGTCGAGAGACAAACTCGGGCCCCGGCGGTGGATATCCATAGAAGTACCGGGCCCTACCCCCTGCCCCCCCCATAAAAAGCTTCAGTGAAATGTTTCATTAGCAATAAGATAATTTTAACCTCAAATGTTTGCTGCGAGAAATTGAGCCTCTTCATGAAGGACTGACGAAATAAACATACTTTATAACTGATAATTATTTAAAAAAAATAATAAATAATCACTGTGATAGTAAGAAGGGTAAGTAAACTCACCGCAAACAACTGAAAAATCCACATTCCGAGAGCCATTCTGAACAATTTTATTCCAAGAACATTTTGGGGATGAATGAATTTTCCCGCACTTGGAAATGACCAAGTTTGCACCTGCTGGCCTGGAGTTGTCATGGTGATTCCCCGCGTATGAGAGCACAAAGGAGGGTGCGTTTGCCCCCTCCCCCCAAAAAAAAATAAAAGAGCGTGTATGACGTCAGCAATCCAGTTTCGTTTAGGACCTCGTCTCGTCTTTACTTATTCCAGTCGGTGTTGGTTTTCGCGAATTCTATTTCTGTCTATACAGAATTTTTTTTTGAAAATTTAGGCCACCCCCAGAAAACACGGGCCCGGGGGAATCCCCCTCTTCCCCCCCCCTCTCGACAGGCCTACTCGTATATAAATCTCGTATATAGAAAAGATCATGCAAAGGACATCCATTGTAAGACACCTGGTCCAACCTAATTGACTCTTGGTTTTAACTCTTTTATGTCCAACTTCCAAGTAGACCGTTGGTGCTCAAGAGCCTTTTAATCCACCATATTAGCTGGGGGCTGTCCAGAGAGGCGGTCACCAGGGGCGCAACTCTTAGAGGAGAGCACTTTGCAGACCGTCAGTCTATTTTTTTTGCTCTAGAAAATACGTCGTTCGGGTACATAATTCAAACCTTGTCAGGAGCGTTCATGACCAAGAACAGCCCTAGAGTACGTGGTTCCACCCTGCAACCGTAAAAAATCTGATATGGACAACACATGTCTTCCTTGCTGCGTCTATTCAATCAAAAATACAGGGTATACAAAAAGTATCCGACACATTTTAAAATTAAATATAAAATCAACTGATTGGGTTACGAGATTGCGGTTTGTACCAAAATGCTTCCTATGATGAAAAGTTTTGTGTAGGCAAAGAAAAAAATAGTTTCAAATTTCACCCATAGATGGCGCTGCTTGACCTTGCATTAAGTTGATTTCTTCCTGTGGGGGTATGTGAAGGATAAAGTTTGCTCATCTCCTGTGGCTGATATCGAAGAAACAAAGAGTCGAATCACACAGGTCATTCAATCAAAACCACAAGCGATGCTACCAAATGCGTGGAGTGAAATGGAGTACTGTTTGGATGTGGTTAGAGGTACATCAGGTACACATATTGAAGTAGGATAGCTGGTTATGCTTGTATCTACTTCACAATAAAAAATGCTAAATATTTAATGGTGAGTTTTGTTTTTTCTGTTTCTACAGCGCCGTCTATGGGTGAAATTTGGAACTATTTTTTTTATTTGCATAAACAAAACTTTTCATCATAGGAAGCATTTTGGTACACACCGCAATCTCGTAACACAATGAGTTGATTTTATATTTAATTTTGAAATGCGTCAGGGACTTTTTGTACACCCTGTACTTTCGGCGCACTTCATCTAAACTTATTTTGTTTGAGAGAGATAAAATAATGCAGTAATACTAAGGTTGAGCGACTTCTAGCCCAATATTTCCGATATCGCCAAGCTGTGTTCAGTTTGAAAGATTTGTTTTTGACACTTAATTGGACTATATTTTGTACAAAAACGAGAAGCTTGAGATAGTGAGCCAAATTTTGGACATAAGTAGTCATTGACCAGACATTCAATGAATTGAACGTATCCATACATATTAATGTATTTATACTCGTTTGAATGACCCTGTCAATAAATGACCCAGTCGATTGTAGTTAAAAAAAGAGATGCACAGATAGATAGAGTCGAGACTGACAAACCGGAACCATAAGCACTTTGCGGCTGAAGAAGGCTGAGTATTTTTTTCAGCTGAAACGATCGTCCAATTGGATAGGCACCTTTTTATGTATGTGTTATTATATAAAAGTTTATTGATCTCCTATTTTAACACCCACTTTTTTGAGTGTTTTTTGTTACTTTTCAACCCTGGTGGAAGGCGTTAAGTTAGGAAAGGAACACACGTGAAAGAAATAGCCGCATTTAAAAAGCGTCACTTTTTCAAAATGAACAAGAGAAAATTTCTTACCGTAGTCTTATTTCCGAACTTATTTTAAACATGTTTTCAATGGACACTGTCCACTTATCTCTCGTAGATAAAGAATGGAAACGGGTTGCCCTCTTTTTGGGACACTCAGTGTAAAAGCTTTAAAGCCACGGAGGTATACTGTAGGAGTGGACACTCTCTATGGATGGACAGTGCCCACTCCTTAGCTTAGGTGCTGGCTGCTAACCAGTTTGACACGTTTCTAATTTCTCAACCTAGCATGTGAACGAGATTATGAACGCGAGCGCTCCATGTTAATTATTTTTTTTTCACTTTTGCTTACGTGGTTGCCCTAGTAACAAATGAATGAAAAGAAAAAGTTCCATCTTCGAGATGATTAAAATATTGAGTTCGCATTTGCTAACGAGTGCGTACATCATGGCTGACGAAAAATAACTTTTATCTCTACGGTGTCTATTGACACCAGAAAATGGCTTTGAGTTTTTTAGGCAACATGAATTTAATATTTTAATATCAGTTTGAGTGGGAATCGAAATCTGTGTTAAAATGGATCTCCGCACGAAATAAATGTCAATACCAGAGCTGCCAAGTCTCCGGCTTTTTTCGGGAGTTTTCCCACCACTCATTTTTACTTACAAATGTACGCTTAAAATAAGTCCAAATATTGAATGCAAAATAAAACTGTCTAAAAATTGTGGTGGGAAATATCCCGGAAAAAGCCGGAGACTTGGCAGCTCTGCAATACTGTTCGTTGGTGTGTGATCGTCATTATAAACACTTTTTAAGGGTGTATGTCAAAAAAAAAAGAACTCTGTTTTGAGTCTGGGTACACACATTGAAATAAACGAATAGCACCAGGGTCTCCCAAACATTCCAGAGGGTTCTTTATAAGCCGCTCGACACACTGCCATCCGCGAAAAACTGAGGCTTTTGTGACATTTTCAGAAGAAAATCTTAAACACGGATCTGAGCTGCAAGATTTTTCGAAGAGCGACACGCTTTACGAACATGTCCGTTTGTTAGAATTTTTTCTAAAAGTTTTGAAACGGATACAAATGGATCGTTTATTTCAGTAGGTAGTACAGCTTGTCAAGAGACCGTTTCCAAATTGGGAAGTGCCTGGCATCCTGAGTTTATGGGTACTTATGTACCAAAATCACATGATTTTTTCGTTAAACACCGTTAAATAGCGTCTTCTCCTCGATGGCTACACCAGCAGTGATGACCGAGTGAGGCGTTGCGCCCCCTACAGGCAACCCGCGGCGTTTCACTTCGTGTTTAAAGCTTATGCCTGAATCTATCCTACAGCTCACCACCCGAATACAGTGGACGTCGAACGTCACGTGTTACTTCGATGATGACACAGCGGCAGGATTTATTCGTCCTGTTGCGATATTAATCGGATTGGATGGGGGAGAAGTACGTACGACCCGGAATTTGCATAATGCGACTCATGTTCGCTGGCTTATGCCTATTAACCTTGGAATGCGAGGGATAGAAAGAGATCAGCTGCTATACACTCATAGAACAGAACAGGGTCCGCCACGGTTCACTGGCTTCGAAGAATTCTCGAGGTCCCATTCCAAATACTGAGTCAATCTCTCATTTCACTTGCAGGGCGACACCCAATCAGTGCTCTATGAACCGGCAGGGCAACAGGGGCAACGGCCCGGAGCCCGCAGATTTTAACCCTTGAACGCGCAGTGTTCCCTCTCTGGGAACACCCAACTCGGATGTTTTGACCATTGCCCGTCACGAAGAATAGATTGGAATTCTGTAAAAATAGTGGCGGGTGACAGAGCTCCACGAGAATCCTTTACTTTTGAGCACGTCCTTTCCCGTCTAAAAAGGGACACGATTCTTTTGAACAGCACTGACCTCTGCTGAAAAAGGGAAGAATGCGAGAACAGCTGGATTTTCGGCCCCATGCTGAGAAAGGGCTGCCGTGGCCCTCGCTGGACTGAACGACCCGCAAGAGGATGGACGATCGAAACGTGCATCGCGTGCCACAGATCGAGAGACCCTTTTTCGATGCAGCTGGCTGTGCAACGGCTGCCCTTTTTTCAGCATTGGGAAAGGGTTGCGCCCAGTGGCGCAGAGAGGGAGGGGGAGCAGGGGAAATATCCCCAGGGCCTCACCTTGGGAAGGAGCCTTACTGTTGCTGCTTCTATATAATACTTAATTGTGTGTTGTCAATTTTGAAAAAAAAAGAAAAGAAAATGTCCCAATACAGATTATGTCCTCAGAAGTTTCCAATTAATTTTCAAACAAAAGTACAAAAACCAGCTAGAACATAATCCACCCACTTCACAAAAACGAGGAGTGTTAGTGAGAGTCTTCTTTTTTTTTTTTTTTTTTTTTTTGAGACACACTGTTCAATAGTGGAAGAAAGGGCATAGCCAGAGGAGAGACTATGGACCCACCCAACCAGATAAATTTTGATTCTTCCTTAACACTTTCTATGAGAAATTTTGAACTTTCCAGTTTTTTTTGTTTGTTTTTTTTTACTTCTGAAATTTTTTGGCTGCCTGCTTGAATGGAAGTACTATGAATAAAAAAATTATTTTTTTCAATACTGAGGTAACGTACCATGCAAAAATGTTGTTAACGTTCCAAATAGAGTTTCTTTATGGAAGCGACGAAACCTTCAAAATAAAATGTTGGCATTTTTTAGAGCACGAATATTTCTAAATTATAATACTTAATTATATTTAATAAATTATTAATTATAATACTATTAACAATTTTAATTCTATTAATTATTTTCCAATGACTATTAATTTTAAAGTTTCTTTAAATGATTAATAATTTAATAAGGAATAAAAGACTGATGTAATACGACACCAAAAGCAATACAAAATTCTTGACTATAGGCACAACTCTGGAAGGGGGACTCCCTGACACTGATGTAGGCAGTGTGAAATTTCCAAAGGTAAATGATTGTCAGGCTGTGCCCTGCTGCCAAAAGTGTGGGCTTTTTTTCCCCCAAAATGGCAGCCGTCTATTATTTTGTATGATGAATTTAACAAATTCAATCTGTATATAAAATGCCTAAGAATTGACAACTTTTTTCTACCCCTGGCTATAAATGTCATCCAATCTTCGAGCATACTGACAACTTGTTTAAAATATTGTTTGAAAACATTTGAAAGGACAGAAAGGTTATATAAAAATCTGCAATTAAAAAAGATAAATTAAGAAACATTGAATTGAGATTTTGTCTTCGGAGGATCCAATATTCGGGGGGCCCTAGGCCCGGGCCTAATGGGCATAGTTGAAAATAAGGGCCTGATCGAAAAGGTTTCTGGATAACAAAGTGATACCGAAGATTTTATCCCCGGGGCCCCGAGTGGGCTCTATGCGCCTCTGGTTGCGCCTCAAAGGGTTAAAGGTCCTGAAATGTTATATTTCCTAAGTTCAAAATGTTATAATAAAATTATATATGAAAAAAAAAAGAATAAAAAATTGAGTTTGCATTATAAAGTACTAGCCACTTCCGGCGACCCGTTGGTTCGCCATTTTAATAAATCTTGTTCGGAGAGAAACCTGTTCCTCACCGGCTTCCTTGGCACTGAAAACTCTCATATTCTGAATGGAATTTAAAACTAAGAGGGTTACAAACAGGAGCGGCCCTAGGGTACCCTTGTAATGTAAAAAAGATGCCCCCTTTTATGCTCTACTTAGTTTTTGAGTTCGAAAGGACGCCCCTTCGAAGCCGGCTCCCCGATGCGATTCTTACCGTGTCGGTTTGCCCCTGGTTACAAAATTAAGATGGTTCAATGATAAAAACCTACCAAAAGGTACAAATGATTTTCGTCCTGTATTCATTCTGAAGAGCTTCTAGATATATTGGCCTTTATCAAAAAATGGAAAGGGGAAAAAAAGTATGAAAATCTGAAACATTTTCAGATTTTAAAGACGCACTAAAGTGCTATATATTAAAGGCATATGATAATCCATGCATCTTCCCTATTTTTTCTTTTCTTATTTCATTAAGTTGGAAAGTATATCATTATTCAGTGCGATTAAAGAAAATTAAAACTGATATTTCTAATATCCTTTTTCTGGATGTTAGCAGAAGCAGACGATAAATTGCCCCAAGCGCTAGCATCACATCTTCTCAAAATCGCATATCAACCGTTTTATTTTTCTCCAAATTAAAAAGTTGCTCATTTTTATCTCGGAAAATTTCCAAATCGTATTTTTCTTTTGAGTATAAAACATTTCATTCCTGTTCTGACTTCCCATGCACACGATATTTTAATTAAAAAATAACCTTACAAATGATTTTTTTAAATCGTCATTCTTTAATTTTTACTTCGAGTCTGAATCATTTAATAAACCTCTTGCCAAATATGGCAACCTCGATACGCTTAATTTCCACTCTTTCCACTGCAAGGTTACAATTGCTAAATGGCGGAGATAAAAAATGACCCTTTTGCGATACGATTTTTATCGATATCTCTTAAAAATAATTCGAATTTCGAAAAAATCGCTTCGACGTATGTCGGGACTCGCCCTGGCAAATTTCCATGCAAAATCTAGGATCACCAGTCTAGGAGCTAGACGAGACACAGACAAACGGACTAACATTTTACAGTCTGTTTTATTTATATAGATGAAGAATGAAAGTAATATACGTTTGCGGTTATAACGACTCAGTTGAATAAATCCATCAAGTTCAATCCATCAAGTCTTTCGATGGATTGAAATGCGAATGGACGGAGCATTTTCGACGGGATGTAGACACTGGCCGAAATGGGAAGGTTCCCGGTTCGGGTCTATCGCGCGGCCAATCATCCAACTGTCGGAAGATTGGGGCGGGTTTCCCACAATGGACCGTGAATACGCCTTAGAATCCCTTAGAAAGTCCTTCGCTCAAGGCATAACTCCCCAGTGGGTAGCCCCCCCCCCCAGTCGCTTTGCTTTAATACATTAACACACAATTTGACAGGATGTTACACTGATATCCTTCATTCCTTTACTTCAGACTACTTGAAACAGAATTTTGTAGGGGGGGGGGGCATTTAAAAATTGTAGAATATACAAATTATGATTTTTTTTTAGTAAGCTATAAATTTCGTAGTCATCAACGTGTAGTCAGATGGTCAGTCCGACAGATCCTAAAAACGTTCTCGCTTTTCTGGAAGGACATACAGTGTCCTTTAGGTGATAGAGCGAGATTTCACTCGAATGAGGTAACATTGTAAGGGAGCTTCGGCACTTTAGCGGTGTTGTTCGAAAAAATCACGTGATTTTGGTACATAACTAATAAACTCAGGATGCCAGGCATTTCCAAATTTGGAAACGGTCTCTTGACACGCTGTACTACCGACTGCAATAAATGATGAACCTGTATCCGTTTCAAAACTTTTAGAAAAAATTCTTAAACATCGGACATTTTTGCACAACGTGTCCCGCTTCGAAAAATCTGGCAGCTCCGATCCCTGTTTAACCCTTTCGCGACGGGAAGCGCAAACGCGCGCTTATCGCTGAGGCCGGCAGTCCCTTTCGCAAGTGTCTGTCCAGGGCCGGAGAGTTTTTCGCTTTTAAGCCTAAATTCCTGAACAGAACAATCAGAATATATTATAGTGTCACTATCACTACTATCCGAATCTGCTTCAGAATCAATGTCTCATAATTTGAAATAATGTGCGCCATTTCTGTTATTTCAAGCTCTAGCACTTTCGAAGTTTCGACATTCTAACTGTAAAATGAGAAAAAATCCACGTCTACTAGATCTAATTATCCACTAAAAACTGGACTGCAAACCGAAATACCCAACGCTGTAGGGAAAATAAAACTCCCAGCTTACTATAAGGAAATACCACGTACGAATTTATAGAGCCGTCATAAAGCATGCCATTCGGAAAAATTCCTTTCTACTTATGTTTATATTATCAAGAACCACGTGTATGTGAGTCATGCTACTCACATTTTGAGTAGAAGGTCAAATGTCTGTAACCATATGGACATAGAATGCCATCTTGTGCCAAAAGTTACAGTTTTTAAAACTTTCCAGGACACTGGCACAACTGTGTGACGGCCGGGGGTGAACGAGGAAACGCTCTGGCACGCCAACGTGTCAGCCGGGAACTGGGTGCATTTCTTACTGGCACGTATACGTGACAGTCGGCGCGAAAAGGTTTTAAGAATTGTTTCTGAAAATGTCTCAAAAGCCAAAGCGTTTTCGCTTATGGCAGTGTGAAGGAGCTTATGGAGAACCCTCTGGAATTTTTGGGAGACCCTGGTGCTGTTCGTTTATTTCAATGTGTGTACCAAGACTGAAAACAGTTTTTTTTCTTCGACATACACCCTTGAATCATGTAGTCAGACTGAGGTCCAATGGGCTCCAATGATGAGTCCGTTAAAAATGAAGCGTAGGTGATGAAAAGCGAGGGAAAAAAAAACACCACTGTTCTTATAAACACTGAGAAAATTTCAAGATTTCCGAACGATTTTAAAATTCGACCTCATTCTGTATGGAATTTTTTTTTTCCCGGAGAAATTCAAACAATCGATGCAGAGATAAAACGATATTTTAACGAATAACTCGGAGAGAACTACAAACCTGGGACCCTGCGTCCCATGCCCCGAATGGCCCGTGCAGTCACGGGGGCCATGCCCCTTCCCCCTCCCACAAATAAATAAGTCAATAAATCCTCATAATTTTAGCTCCATTGGAACCTAGTTAAAAATGCGGTTCGTCCGTATTCTTAATCATTCCGAGCCACAGGTGCAGCGTTCATGACGGGGTCCGCGTGGTGTAGATGATTAAGAATGAATCATCTCCACCTTGCGAAAAGTGAATAATCGTCAGGCGATAACTGGGTGCGCCCCGGCCGATGTTCGACGCATATCAAGTGGGGTCGACAGGGCAGGCAGCACCTGTTGCCGTCGCTTTGATTTTCTCGGAATCAGCATGATACTGTTACGAATTTTCGGGGCAATCCGCTTTTCTGGGGCTTAAAATAGTTTAAAATTCGTATTCTAAGCTTCAAATTGTTGAATTTTGATTTTTGTTGCATCCCAATCAGTCCACTCGAACCGGAGATACGGAGGTTTCGCTTTCCCCCATGGATTTTCTATGGGTTTCTAGATATCTCGTGAAATAGGGGTCCTAGGGTTTCGATTACTTCACTTTTGGGAACTTATTTTGAGCGCCCAATAGGGCGATAGTTCGCCAAAAGTCGCCAAGCTTGGCGACATTTGGGTCATTGGGCGCGATATTCCCTATGGGGCCTGTAAAGCTGCATTAAAAACACATAATAACCTGACATTTCTCTTCTATGACGTCATCAAAATTCCCGCTTTATGTGGAATCTTCGAGAAATAGACTTTTCTGGAAGCTGCCCGCAGCTTCTGCCTCCTTTATAAATACCGGCGCTCTTTAGCAGCCCCTGTTCAGTGCGAGTTGAGCACCCAAGTGTGAGAGGAGCTCTGAGTGAGTACGCTTGCTTTGCTCTGTGAATGGATAGTGCTATAGAAGCATTCTTTTGGCTTGCTTTTCGAAGCTGTTTATAAAGTGCTGTGTGTCAATTCTTCATTGCTGTGTCTTAAGCGATTATGTACGATATTCCCTTGAATATTTCCACTGAATTTTTGCCTGTGAAAGTGTCTTATTTTGTGTGAGAAATACAGCATGTGTGAGAGCTTCAGATCTAAGCGGACTTTTAAAAGCACATGACTGTTGGATTGTGCCTGTGAATTGTGTACAACTGATTGTTCGATGAAGTTCTAGAAGAGATAAAGTTGTGTTCCATCCTGACCAGTGGACTTTTTACTGGGACTTTCTACACCCACTGGAGTTTAGAACGACGAGCCCCGGAGACAAGCAGAGTCTTCTGCAACAATACTGATCAGTAGCATCCCTGAATACATGACTGAGTTTGTGGAAGACACTTCCTCAGTGGAACCAACGGTCCACGGTGTTCAGTTGATGTACAGTGCAGCGTACGCTTGGGTTTGAGTGTGGCACCCGTGGCAGGCGCCTCCCTCCCCCTCGTACTCCATTTTCTATCGTCAACTACTTCATTAAGGGTGTATGTCGAAGGAAAAAAAGTCTGTTTTGAGTCTTGGTACACACATCCAAATAAACGAATAGCACCACGGTCTCCCAAAAATTTCAGATGGGTCTTCCTAAGCTGCATGACACACTGCCATAAGCGAAAAAGCTGTGCCTTTTGTGACATTTTCAGAAATAATTCTGAAACAGGGATCGGAGCGGCAAGATGTTTCGAAGAGGGACACGCTTTGCGAACAGGTCCGATGTTTAAGAATTGTTTCTAAACGTTTTGAAACCGATACAGATGGATCGTTCATTTCAGTATGCAGTACAGCTTGTCAAGAGACAATTTCTTAAATGTTGAAGTGTCTGGCATCATGAGTTTATGGGTACTTGTGTACCAAAATCGCATGATTTTTTCGAACAACACCGTTAAAAAATCAGGGACTCGACGGCAGTCTACGGGTGGACGCTGCTTGGGTCCGAGATCATCCTAGTGCATGTGGGCCGTATACGGGGTGTCCCCCCCCCCCAGAAAAGGTTGTAGTTCCTAATACCCTCTAGAATCCACGGAGCGATGCCGTATCCCAGGACGGCCCGCAGAGGTAGAGTTTGAACAGGGAGGACCCTGGCGCCACGAACCCATGTCACGTGCACACGGTCCCGCAGCAGTCCTCCAGCCGAGAGAGGAGTTCACCCTCCCGAGCATTGGCCGATCCGGATGCTGCTTCACTTTCCGAGTTCTTGCGAAAACGGAGTCGAGTGACTAGGCCACTGCGGAACTCCAAAGAGGCATGAACCGCTCGTATTTTTTCAACTTGAATGGAACTCCAGAATCGACGCACGTCAAAACCTACTACGGCTTTATTGGATCCAACACTTAACACTCGGATCAGTCCGAACTCGCGTGTTAAAGTCACGGGTAAGATAGCTCACCGATGACTTTAACACGCATGTTTGGATTGGATTAATCCGTGTGTCAAGAGTGTTTGGTGAATAAAGCCGTGATTAAAATTCCGGGGAGGGAAATGAAGCCCCCATGATCCCACCCTGGCGACGGCTTCGATCAGAGGCGTCGCTAGGGTGTTCAGCGCTACCCAGTGGCGTAGCAAGAGGGGGGCGGAGGGGGCGGTCCGCCCCGGGTGTCACCCTCAAAGGGGTGACACCTGATGGCTTGTACAGCAAAAATTCCAAAAATATCGATTGTATGCTGTAAAAATTGCTCGTATGGAGGTGACACCCCTTATATCCGCCCCGGGTGTCACCCACTGTAGCTACGCTACTGGCGCCACGGAAGATTTTGCGCCCCTTCCTTTTGCAAAACGCAACGGGGAAGGTTCAATACATAACTGGGCGCCCCTTGGGTACTGCACCCGGGGGGAGAGAGAGAGCCCTCCTCTCGTGACCTTCGCAAACAAGGCCTGCTGTCTCCAATAGTGAGCCATCCTGTGTAGGCCGAATGGAGACGTCCAATTAAAAGTTGTATAGCCATAGTAGGATGGTGGTTGCTTATCCCCCGTTTATAAAATGGATTGTTTCTTACATGTATCTTGATTTAGGATGGATGACGGATTCAATAGGACACATCAAATGCATTGAGAAATGGGGGATGGCAGCTCCCATGTTTAATGCTTATATATATAATTTTAACTTTTGTTCTGAAGATATGCTTTTAAGGGGTATTCTGGTTTAGAAGCCCTAATTTTAGGTGTTTTTTCGGACACGATAAAAAAAAAAAATATTTTTAGTATCCATATTTTTACAGGTTTTTTATTGATATTTAAATAATACAAAACATTAATGATATAAGGAAAAAAATCAAATTTCAAAACACTGCAGGCCAGCGAAGTGGGGTCTGATGAAAAAATGACTTGTCCTGGTGTGCAGGATATAAATCCTTCCAGTGACCGGAAATGGAAAACCACGAATAATCCTTAAAGAGGAAGGATGTAGCTATCGCACTACGAGACGTTTTTAAAAAAAATTTTTTTTTCACAAAATGGTGACTTACATCAAATACTTATGGTATTAATACTTATGGTATCAATACTTATGGTCTTCTTCAACTTCAAATGTCATGTTGAGTGAAGCCCTTTCAGATGATCTAGCAGTTCTAGTTTCCTTGGAAGCCTCAGAAGCTCGTACCTCGGACCTGTTCATTCGGGCTGGATCACGTTCGTTGACGAACGCATGAGATTCTGGCCCAATTGTTATTCCCATTTCTGATAAAATCTTTAAAACGGGTAAAAATCCTTCATTCAATATACATACCGCAATGAAGTTAGCCATTTCAATTGTATGGGTACCAGCATGAATAGGCTTGGTACGCGAAAGTCCAGATGAGCGAATTGAGAAACTCGTTGTTATTCTGAGTTTCTGAGCCCAAGCACCTTTCCAGCAAGCTTTCTGAAGACAAATCTTCGTATATTGGCTTTATTACTTTTTGAACTGCTTCAGTTAAAGGAGGATGACTATGCACAATTTTGTCTGCGCGTCACAAAATGAGCTGTCACTCCGAAAATAATTTAAATTTCGAAAAATCCTCATAGGGACCTATTCTTAAAGGGTTACACTATGAAAATAGGCAAAAAAGGAAAAATCGATTTTTTCGAATTTCTAAACCAGAATAAGCACTGATCCATTGGATAAAAGGAGGATGAGCCACCCGAATTTTAATTTTATTTTACAAATTTTCATTGTGTACCTAAATCGGCCTACTTAGGATGACGTATTCCTTAAGCCAGTAGGCCTTAGTTGCGAAGGTCAGCCTCTCCCCCCCCCCTCCCCCCCGAGCTACGTCATTGCTTAGTATAACTGAACAGTGCGAATGTACAGAAAAGGCTACACGTCACTCCACTGGCCGCAAACATTTTGAGACTCTGATTAAATGCTTCACCGGACTTTCTTCACAGGGTCCAGTTCTTCAAAGGGTCCGGTGTCGCTTTTGTGAAGGAGTCCCCTCCGAAATAATAAAGGGCGGGAAGTTCTGTACACTACCGGCATCCATCAGAACTTTTCATTTTTACGATGGGCCGATGTAGGGGGCGCAACAACACCGCACCCTCTTGACGCGCCGCCGTAACGCGGTGTTGACGATTGTGGGCAAACGTGCCCTGCCGAGTGTGAACAAGCACACAGTACGTACGTACCCCGATCGTGAATGAAGCGCCCATTCATCACGTGATAAAAGGGGGGCAGAGGGAGAGCAGCGAGGATCCAAATTCCAAAGAAACCATCGCTCACGTGTCGGTTGCAATGAAAAAAGGGGGGAGGGGGAGATATTATATAAATGCAAGGTGTTGGCGAGGGGACCCATTAAAAAAAAATATGAATAAAAGTGTGTTTGTTGTTAAAAGGGGGAGGTTGTGGAGACGTGACTGAGGCGCTACTTTCACAAAAGAGCTAATTTATGGGAGTTTTTTTTTCCCCTCCCTCATCTAGGGTTTTAGTAACTGTTGCGCATGATTTTTCTGGGCGATGGGTCCACAGTGTTGGAATGACAGTGATGGGACAACAAGGCAGGCCCTGGTCAGATAGCACGGGTGACTGGAGTTCCTTCCTCTGGGCAATTCACGCCAATACGGACCGAAAAATTATGTGCAGATTCAGTTCGAACACAGGGGCACGCAATTCGAAAACTGCCCGGGACATTAAAGCGCTATAATCGCAGTCCAGGCTCCCTCTTCGGAGATCGAACGGCGTTCGAAAGTCATTCCGGGTTCATGCCCAGGGCTCCCAAACAGGAGTGGATGTAAGTTGGGGGCTAAGGGGCTTCTGCTCCCCTCCTCCCCAAAAGACATTGCTCAAGAGTAATCTTTCGCATCTTTGAACTTTCCTCCCTCGGTTAACTTAAAAAAAAATAAATGATACAATACAGTTTGTACTAAATCATTTGTTTACAATTCTGTGCACAACGTAATATGTAGAGAAGTATGCGTAGTAAGACAGAAGTAAGAGGAATACTTTTTTTGAAGGTGTTCCACCTGAAAAACAATCGTCGTCATGCGAATTGAACAGCAACCAAGACAAAGCCACAACTCGGGGGGGGGGGGGGGAATGAATCGTGCTTCTTCACCAGGGGCGTACCATAAGCCGCCGCAACCTTCGCAGTGCAAGGGGGGATCCTCTGCTGAAAAGGGACCCACCCACAATGGATTTCTTTAAAAAATAAAATGAAATATTTACACATTTCAATTTTTTCATTTTCTTATTTTTACCCCCATGGAGGTCGCTTTAAAGCGGCCTGGCAGCTAAGCTGGCCGCCAGTGGTTTAAAATTTTTTTTTTCCTTTAAGGTACCAGCAGAGCATGAGAGATGAAAGCCTTGTGTTGCAGAACCTTAGAAGAAAAGTCGAAAAAATATACTTATAGGTAGAAGGTATCCAAAAATGGACAGTGTCATTTTTCCTGGGGCTTATTCCTTTTCTCATGGAACTCCCAATAGCCTCCTTAGCTCAAATAACTGTAACACCCTATTCTTCGGTAAATCACTGATAGGATGGATTAAATGCCGATAGGCTCCTGATAAACTAGTACTATATCAGATGTATAAATGTGGAAATGTGTCTCTATTTAGTATATAGAATTAGAAATCCACACTGTTCGATTGATCGGCTTGAAAATCTGCACCGATTTGTAAAAACGATATGGAAAAAACCGCGGGCGACTTTATACTTTCAACAGTCTGCCAGTTCTCCACTTTTTAGTGAATGATCTCTATTTTTCCCATTGAAAGAGCTTTTCCCCGATATCCTGTCCAATTAAAAGTGACGAGATTTTTTTTTTCTTATGCAAAGCTATAGCTGTAGCCAGTGACGTTGACGTCATTCTGATGTTGCAAGTTTAAAAATGACTTACGAGCCGAATTATGTTAACAGACTAATAAAAAGGGATTTAAAAAAAAAGGAAGAAAATCTGAAACACTTTCAGATTTTAAATACGCACTCAATTGCTATATATTAAAAGCGTATCCTAGTTTATGCGTCGTCCCTATTTTTCTTCCTCATTCCATTCAGTTGGAAAGTGTATCATGATTCATGAGTGTGTTGTTTCCTTGTTTCATAAAATCCATCTTTGGAATCGAAATCTATCGTAAAATCGCCTAACTATTTTACAATCTCTGCCAAGTATATTACAACTATACTTCGCCGTTTTAAATATTGGTTCGAATGGGTATCCTATTCCAGCGTTTCTCAACCTGTGGGGCGCGACCCCCAAGGGGGGCACAGAGCGTTTATAGGGGGGGGGGCGCGAGAAAAACCAAACAGCAAGTAGTGATGCATGTTTAAAAAAAAAAAACATCTTATTTATTCTCATTTTGACTCAAAAATCTATCCATTTTCACTTAAAATTTAAACTTTAAAGTCACATTCAAACTTTACGGATAACATTATTTTGTAGAAAATTCGAATAAATGTTCATTGTTAAAGATTACAAAACTGAAAATAAGCTGAAAATTGTGAGGGGGTTCGCCACCGTAAGTTAGCCTTTGTTTGGGGGCGCGACGTTAAAAAGGTTGAGAACCGCTGTCCTAATCCATGAGTGTGCCGTGTTTGTCTTTCTTGGGTTGATTCCTACCTTAACGACCACGACCACGGCCTACGACTCTCGCCAATGTGGCAATCATTAAACATATGCAGTTACCATGACGACTTTCTGTATTTATTTGGCAATCGTCATTTAGAATTAAAATGGCGATTGGGAACAACCTATAGGTACAACATTCCGTTCCATTTTTATTTATCTTGGGTTGCAAATTACGGTAATTTTAATAATTAAGTGTCTTCCAATTCCTTAACAGGTGCGTGGATCGCTCATGTGTTCACTTTAGTTTCCGTCTAGTTCTTTTGGGAGCGCTGAAACTTGTGCATAACTCCTAGAGACCCGTGACTGCAAAGCTCGCCAAAATGCGGGCTTTTTTTAGGTTGGCGAGAGTGGAGGCGTTAAAATTAGGAATCCACTCTTTCTTGTTTCATAAAACACATCACTGGAATCGAAATATAGCTTAAAATCGCCCACTAAAACTGTTTTACTATCTTCGCCAGGCATATTCCAACTGTATTGCGTAAACCAGCGTTTCTCAACCTGTGGGGCGCGACCCCCAAGGGGGGCGCAGAGCGTTTGCAGGGGGGGAGGCGAGAAAAACCAAAGAGCAAGGAGTGGTGCATGTTTTTAAAAAAATCATCTTATTTATTCTCATTTTAGCAACGATGAGCTCACAAGGTTAATGGATGCATTCGTGTTTTGGCATCCCATCGGAGCAAAACTGGTTGGCCATTCGTCCTGCGCAGGGCCGTCTTTTACCATTAAAAGCGACCCCATTTTAAAAAGTGCAATACATAAAGTGGATAACATTTTTCATATCTTACATAGAAAACATTCGTACACCCATTGAAGTTACTTTTCGGTTAGGTTACTCAACGTAAGCTTTTAACCCTTTGAAGCGCAACCCTTTCCCAATGCTTACAAAAGGGCAGCCGTTGACATCGCTCGACTTCACTACCAGCAAGAGGGCGGAAGATCGAAACGTTCATCGCGGGCCACAGATCTAGAGACCCTTTTCGGACGACAGCTGGCTGTGCGGCACAGCGATCTGCGTTTCTAGGGTCTCTCTAAAAAGAGTCTCTAGATCTGTGGCACGCGAATGAACGTTTCGATCGTCCGCCCTCTTGCCATAGCTCGACTGAACGACCCGCAACGGCTGCCCTTTTTCCAGCAGGGTGCCATCTCTCCAGCTGTTCTCGCATGCTTCCCTTTTTCAGCAGAGGTCAGTGCTGTTCAAAAGAATCGTGGCCCTTTTTTAACGGGAAAGGACGTGCTCAAAAGTAAAGGATTCTCGTGGAGCTAGATCACCCGCTACTCTTTTGATAGACATCCAATCGATTCTTCGTGACTGGCAACCGCCCAAACGTCCAAGTTGGGGGTTTCCAGAGCGAGAACACTGCGCGTTAAAGGGTTAAACCGCTTTGTGCAAGTATACATAACAACTGCTTTCATTGTTAGTGCGTGTGGTGGTAGGTAAAGGTTAGACGGCGGAGTCCTTCGGGTGGTCACGCTTTGCGGCATTAAAAGCAACACTTCAGCGAATTTGTAACTGTTCCTGAAGAAGTTTATCTAAATTCCGATCGAGAGAAATGCAAAATGTCTTATCCGTGTACGCTGCATTCTCGCTTTCATTCTTGAATCTTCCCATAGAAGGAATCGTCTCATTTCGGTTCATAAATTAAGGCGACCCTATTTCTAAACAGTATTTTGGAGACAAATCAAGCATTGTCCTCGAATCCAAGGAAAACTTCGGGACACTGGGAAATATTTTTGGGGACTTATTCGAGGACACGATGTATACCCATACTTTAAATCTTGACTGACTTGGATACTTAAAAATGAACTCTAACAGCTTTTTATATCCATTGTGGTGTATTCTTATTTCTAATAAATGAATGGAAGTATTTCATTCCTTTATAAATATTTATTGAAACCAGAAATAGGAGAAAAACACCCTGTTGAAGTATTGCAATTGTTTCAAAATTGAACTCTTGGTATAGTATTTGTAGTTTTCAGAAGACGATGCTTTTTATATTGGCTCATTTTGGGATCATTTTTCATGAAATTTTGTACACTCTCTGAAAAAAGTATTTGAGTGCAAGAAAAATTTCGGACGTCAGTTTCATTTTGAAAGCATGCCCAGCAAACACACACAGGTTCTCTGAACGTCTATTACCGTTCAGAAAATGTCTTCTGAACGTTAATAGACGTTCAGAGAATCTGTGGGTGGAATTCTCCGCCGGTGGTTCACGAAATCGTCGGTTGTTAGCTACAACTGGGCAGAACCAGTTGTTTGGTACGACTGCGATAACAGCTCGGAGGAAACGGGCGGTCTTTTAGCCAATCACATGAACCCTTGACGCTCCCTTAAACTCCCTCAAGGCGGGGCAAAGTTAACGACTGCGAAAAATTAACGACGAGCGGAGAATCCAGCTGTGTGTGTGTTTGCGGGATGATTCTTCACGAAAAGGGATGAATCATGAACGAAACTGAAATGGGAAATTGGGCTCATAGTCGAATACTTTATTGAATGTCTGTACACACTTACACAACAAATGTTTTCAGAGATCGAATTTCATTGTTTCTCTGAGTAGAAGGCGCTCTTAGCTGTTTTATTATTTTTTTTCTCCAGTTTTTTCTGAACGAAATAAACTAAACGGAAACTTTCAGGGAAAAAGGACAAATCTTTAAATTTGGGGTCTTTTCGCGTCCCCAAGAAGACAAAGTGTTTTTGGGGACAAAATGAAAAAAAGATCTATACATTTGGGGACTATCCTCGAATTCCGAGCACGTATGGTCACCTTAGCATAAATACAAATAGACTGTGTATGCGACAGCGCTTCCAAGTTTTTCAACACTATGCAAAATTGAATCTTTTTTAAGTTTCACTGAAGCACTTCTATCGTTTATAGGGTGCGGCTCGCGAAGAGATATTCTAAAAAGCTTAGAGTGTTCTGCATAACTGTCTAGTTTATGGGTATTGTTGTGCCGGATTGTTTTGGGAACCAGACTTAAGGTTATATTTCGATGAAAATAAACTCTGTTTTGTTTTTAGTCTTGGTACACACATTGAAATAAACTAATACACCAGGGTTTCCCAAAAATTCCAGAGAGTTCTTCCTAAGCTGCTTGACACACTGCCATAAGCGAAAAAGCTGTGCCTTTGGTGACATTTTCAAAAAAAATTCTTAAACAGGGATCGGAGCGGCAAGATTTTTCAAAAAGAGCGGCAAGATTTTGCGAAAATGTCCGATGTTTAATAATTGTTCCTAAAAGTTTTGAAACGGATACCGATGGATCGTTTATTTCAGTAGGTAGTACAGCTTGTCAAGAGACCGTTTCAAAATTTGGAAGTGCCTGGCATCATGAGTGTACTTACTTGTACCTATGTACCAAAATCACATGATTTTTTCGAACTACACTGTTAAACAGAGGAATAACAACGAACACAGAAACCTGTCCGTTGGTTTCGCATAGGGTAACACGGATTCGGCTTCGATATGCAGCGAAACCTCTCGAGTGGGTCACCTCCTAAGTTGGACACTTTTCTAGGGAGACGGAACGTGGCCATAATACTGTAATTGACTTCTGTAAGTTGGACCCCTTTGAAAGGTGGATTTTATTTTAAAAGGGAACTGCAAGTGTCCACCTTTAGGAGGTTTTTCACTGCATTTTTATGACAGCAGTTCATAATCGCAGTCGTACATCGATTAGCAATGAGCATACATTCCAGTGAAGCACGCAAAATGTCCCTTCCCCCCCCCCTGCCCGCCGTAGCTGTGAGACCTACTAGTGAAGCAACAGGAACTCAACTTTCTAAAATGTCACCATTGGACTCTGCGACGAGTCCATTGTTTTTATAAGCCATTTTTTAATTTTTTTTCCAAAAAATTATTTTCCCGAAGTAAAAGTTTTTGACATTTGCTAGAGAAGGACTACTCTATTCATTAAAAAAAAATTATATTTTTTTTTTCGGTAAGAAAACGAAAGAAAATATTTTTTCGCTATTTAATACAAATGTGCGAGGAGAAAGATTTTTTCTTCTTTCTCGCGTGCAATTTTTCCCCCACTGACGGAGAAAAACTGCGCGGTTTCGCCGACAGATGGCAGGGTGTGTCAGCGCGGGAGGAAGTTCGCGGAAACACACCGAAATTTCGTGTCCGGACAGTCCGTGTGGCTGGCTGATACCTTTTCGGGGGGGAGCTTGAAACCAGGGGCGTTAGATCCCCCTCCTACAGGAGAACATCCCATTTTTCTGCATTAGCAGGATCTTTCACGTCGATCCGTTTTCAAAAATGCTGTTCTATAAACAGAGCTGCATTCATTTCACAGACACCCCCCCCCCCTCGCCCCCCGACCTCTCGTAGGAAAAAAAAAAAAAAAATCCTATAAGCAGAGCCCGATCGAGACAACTGTGGGCCCAGTGCAGAAGAAAACAACTGGGCCCCATCGATAACCTCTCCCTACAAAAAAAAGAAAAAGGCGGGATTGGTTTAATTTGAAAAGTTTAAACATCTCCCCCCTTTCCAAACACAAATTTTGCTTTAAGGAATCTGAAATAATTGAACATAGTTACATATGCCCACGAAACAGATAGAAAAACGTTCCATCGAAATGCTTTATCACAGTTTCCAACAGGAACGGAATACAACCACTTTTTGTATAAACAGTCATTTTTAAAAATATTTTTTTAAAATAACAACTCATTCACACCAATAATTCAAAATTTTACTTTTTTTAACATTAAAAGTACTGTTTACAAAATATAGTATAAATTCATAATAATGTCTGGGATAGGAGTTCGGGTAGGTTTTTTCCAGACAGAACGTGAATAAGCGTTAGAACCCAAGGCCGTACCCAGAGGGGGGAGACCAGGGGGTACGACTCCCCCTCCGAAATTTAAAATTTTGTTTATAAAATAATAATAATGAAGCCTTTTTCACCTTTTGGTACCCCCACCGAAATTTTTTCTCGGTACAGCCCTGTTGGAACCCCTTAAAAAGTCCCCCGAAAGTGGCATCCCCCATCCTAGGCAGATACCCCTCGAGAAAGTTTGCCTCGATGCACACTATCGCTCCACTGGGACATTCTACAGAAAAGTAGGTTATAAAAGTTAAAATTTACAAGAAAAAAATTCTTCATTTAAAAAAAAATTAATTTATATTGATCTTTTTATACTTCTTACTACCCCCATATAGTTGGCCACATTCTTTTTAATTATTTTTTTAACCTTTTTTGCAATTGAAATTTTGACCACGAACACAGGATACGCACTAGTAATAAAGAATACACTTTTATGAGAGAAATAATAAAGAATAAATACCTGATATCTCAGACTGTAATATAAGTTTTAATTTTTGTTTTAAAACGGTTGTTCTAATGGATATTTATAGGAAAAAGAGAATTTCAAGATACAATCTTAAAAATAAACTAATTTCTTGAATTAATTTTTTAAATGATATTTAGAAGCTCTTTTTATTTAAATTTATCTGTATGTTTTATTAAAAAGAAAATTTAGACTAACTAAAAATTATATGTTAGTTTCATAATTGATTTTTTTAAAAGTTGTATTCTCCATTATATTTATATTGTAACGGAGGATACATGAACCGAGGATACAAATTGAAATGTTTTGTTTTTTATATCATGTTGATTTAAAATTGACACATCATTGTAATTTAGATTTTACTAAAAAAGTGCTTTATTTATTAACAAAAAAAAATTGTAGTAAATAAACGATTTTTACTTTTTAAAATCAAGAACGGAGGATACACAAAGTTAATGCCCTATTTGACTTCAAAGAGAAAAATATTCAAATTCTTACAAATTAAGCTGTTTAACTTCCTTGTGAAGAACGGGCATGGGCGCCGGCAGCATAGGGCAAGGGGGGGGGCAATGCCCCCTCCTGGATTTTTGTATGCAGTTTTTTCCCTTGCTTTTTTGCTATTCCCAACATGGTAACCATACGTTGAAGTAGTCTTTCCCCCCTTCAGTAGTCTTTTGCCCCCTTAAAGTAGTCTTTGCCCCCCCCCCCTGGGAAATATTCTGCCGGCGCCCACGAGAACAGGTATTGAAAACGGTTACCTGTGATTCTAATCCTCTGTAATGAGGTGAGAAGACTGTCATTTATGTGGAAATTCTTGCACCTAATTGCATTTTGAATGGAAGTTACAAGAAAGACTGGCAGTAATTGAAAGGATAATTAAGGCGTCTTCTCACTTTAGGCACCTCGAAAATAGGCTATTTTCGCGATTTTTTTTCGAGGATTTTTGCAAACAATTATGGGATAAAATGGATCCTGTATAATAAACACATCTTTCAAGTACAAGAAAAAAAATTTTTTAATTTTTTTTGAACAATTATTATAATAAAACAGTAGCATCGAAAAACCCGGGTAGAAATGGAATATTCGTGGCTTGTGGATGGTATCTCCGAGATAGGTCATCTGAAACAAAAAAATAAAACAGTTTTAGATTCAGTATGTCAGTGGCTAGAGCGCATATCATCCGATGTTTGATATTCGCGAAAATAACAAAATGGCGCACGTTTTTCGAAAAAGTAAAAAAAAAAAAAAACGCGTTTTTTTGCAGTTTTTTGTAAAAAAAAAAAATACTTCCAATCAAAATTTCAAAAATCGGATGATATGCGCTCTAGCCATAACTATGAAGAATAGGTCATTGAAATTTCATGACAATCGGCCGGATCGTTTCCGAAATTTCATCCACAAGGCACTGAAAAACCTTGTTTTGAGATAAACGCGTTTAAAGTTTGGGTTGCAGAAAAATGATGAAAAATCCTTACCTCGGGTTCATCAGCTCCCTACAATGGACCTTCCGATTCTTCGTAGAAGTTGTGCTCGTCCAAAATAGCTTCCCTTCGTCCGGACCTAGTCTCTTTTGAAGCGTTAGAGCTGCGGCGGTTCCCTACGCGTACGTGGAAGCACTCCACGAAATTTTCGTTTCTTAGATTTTGAACTTGGGCGTCGCCACGTAGCACTTTGTTGCGAACACTTTTTGTCCATTATAACAATCCTGAGCGCAGAGATGTTGCCGTTACGAAGTTTCAAATTATACTGATGAAATAACAGTTTAGCATCGTTGCCGAGTGATTTTCCTTCGAAAAATGCACGTGTTAAGGTCTTATTAGATGAGTATAGACCCCAAAACAAAATATACCTAAGCAAGGGGTACTACATTAACAAAAGAACACGACTATTCAATTGTATGAGTCAGGTATACAGGGACCGTCCGCGCGGCCTCAAAGGCCAAAAATGTACTTACACTCATCCGATCTTTATGAAATTTTGATATAACATGTTTGATGATATGTACTTTCAAAATTAAAAAAAAAAAAATTCGATTTTTTTTTTTTTACTTTTCAAAGTGAGAAGACGCCTTAAAGCTGAAATTTTTATTTCTTTTGTAACAGAATCATTTAAATTGTAAAAAAAAAAAAAAAAATCTAGTAACTGGAATGACTTATTGAATCTATATCCCTTTTTGTATTTAACAAGTAAGTGAAACAGTAAATAGAGGGAAGTATGTTGTGACATAACGGAGATATTCAAGTATCCCTCCGTTCACTGAAAAAAGCAAGTAAAAAAATAAAAACATCATTCGTTTTTATTAATTATATTTAAAAATCTGTCATAATATTTAAAATGTCTTATAAGAATATTTTAAAATCATTATTCCTAAAACTACGTACCAAAATCACTTCATTTTCCGATCTACTCCGTTAACTCTTTGCATCCCAACAACTTAAATTAAAAAAAACAAATTGACAACCGTGATCAGAAACATTATAAACAGACTGACACTTCTTATTTCCCAGTTTTGTCATTCGTGTAAAATGGATTGGCCAAAATAGTTTCGTTGTAGAGTTCGAAAAAACGGCTATTTTTTGTTTATGTATGACTTGAAACTACATCTGCAGTCTACTGAAGTGTTCGTAAGCCGTTCAAGCCGTGAGTTTTTAAAACAATCATGAACATTTTTCTATGAGTGAACGACGCAAAAACACCAAGTGCTGCCATAACCCACGGGCCGAAGGACACAGTAACACTTTCTTCTTACAATATTCATTCAATGTTACAAACTTTTCAGATTAAAAATATATATATATATATACCGGGTGATTCGAAATAGATGTTAAGGTGATTATTTTTTAAACCGTAAGTGGTCGAAACATACTTCCCATTAGAAAAGTTCGTCCCATTAAGAGTCGCTTTCAGATAGGGCATTTTTTTACTGGGGGTTGTATGCCTATTAAAATATGAAATTTAATTTTGATACGGTCTCTTCTCTCCTACCCTTTATATTGAAAAGAATGTGGCTCTTTGCCCAAGAAAATGAATAAAACAAATTCCGTGTCTCTAAGTAAATAGTTAGCGAGTCAATGAATGTTAAAATGGATGACTTGCACCACTTCACCTACTGTGTTGGCTTCGGTTTTCAGGGGAAATAATCTTAACTTTAGGGGACCCACTATGAGTGGATAAAAGTTAGATAATGATACCATTATTTTAAAAGGTGATTAAACAGATTCAAATGTGTGAAATGAACAAGTATAGTTTTACTTAAAATGATTGCTTTATGAAATGAGCGATCCTGTAGTCTTTTAGGGAGGGGGCATCCACTCATTACGTCACGTTTCTAGAGAAGGAATTTTAAAATGTAAAATAGAATGACAAAATAATGGTGTAGGTTACGATGGTGTGGCCACTTTCACTAGAAACCGCCAAAGATGCGTTATAGGAAAATTCTAGCTCAATTAGAATTGGAGGAGTCAGCTGTATCTATCGAGCGACTATTAACATAAATGAACGTCAGTTGAAAAGTAATTAAATTTTTCTCACTTGGGAGACATTCCCTTATTGCTGGGCGACAAATAAAAAATTTTTTCAAATGGATCTATCTCGGAAACTATTCCACGTAGAGACACCGGGTTGGTTTTATTCATTTTCTTAGGAAATGAGCAATCTTCTTCTCAATAGAAAGGGTAGGAAAGGAGGGACCGTATAAAAATTAAATGTAGTATTTTAATACGTATAAAACCCCCAGTCAAAAAATAACCTATCTGAAAGCTACTCTTAATTTAACGAACTTTTCCAATGGGAAGTACGTTTCGATCCCTTACGGTTTCAAAAAATAATCGCCTTGACATCTATTATTTTGAATGACCCCGTATATATATTTTTTAATCTGAAAGGTTTGTAATATTGAATGAATATTGTAAGTCGTAAGACGAAACTGTTATTGTGTCCTTCGGCCCATAGGTTATGGCAGCACTTGGCGTTTTTGCGTCGTTCCATCCTGGAAAAATGTTCACGATTTTTTTTTAAACTCTCGGCTTGAACGGCTCACGAATACTTCAGTAGACTGCAGATGTCGTTTCAAGTCATACAACAACAAAAAATAGCCGTTTTATCGAACTCTACAACGAAACTATTTTGGTCCATCCATTTTACACGAATAACAAAACTGGGAAATAAAAAGTGTCAGTCTGTTTATAATGTTTCTGATCACGGTTGTCAATTTTTTTTTTAAATTTAAGTTGTTGGATGCACACATTATTGTAGAAAAAAAACAGTTATTTAAATATTTTTTAACACACTAATGCGCATTGATGCTTTTAATTGGAAAGGGTCAAAGTTTTTAATAAACAAAACAACCCATTGGAACGCCCAGTTGGACGAACTTAGTGAACACGCCGACTCATGGATTAAGAACGTCAAGGACAACTTTTAAATTCAGCACGCACCAAGTCTGCTGGTGACGCGATTCCACAGTCCAGTTTTGCTTTTCAATAGAAGAAGGAATTTATTTGTGTTTGGCTCCTCGGAACGAGGTTTGTGTGCCGCGGACTTGAATGGGGGGGAAACAATTAAAAAGAATTGGGAAAAAAATAAATAATTGAGCGAGTTTAAAAGGCCATTTTCTTTTCTCGGAAAGTTCTGGAATTCTTTCGGTTGGCTCGCAGCTGTTGCCAAAGAAAAAAAGAAATTCTTTCGCGACTGGATTTTGCCGCCGTCCTTTTTCGGTGGCAATATGTGAAACAGAAAGTGTAGGTGGAGATAGGGAAAAAGTCGGCATGGTCCATCTGTTTGCAGATGGTTTGTTTAGCGCTGCAACGTCAAGGTAACTATTGAATTGTGTTGCCTACCTGCAGGGGCGTCGCCAGAACAGAGCAAGAGTGGGGGGGGGGGCATTGGCCCCCTCCTGTATTTTTGTGTGCCGTTTTCCCCCCTGCTTTTTTTGTTCTTTCCAACAGGGTAACCCTTTGTACACGGGAAAAAAATGTTTTGTTGAATTCAACAAAATTGGGTGGGCGCTGTTTCAACCGAACAATTTTGTTGGTTTAAAAAAAAAAAATTATTAAATTAGCAAAACATTTCGTTGAGTGAATAAATCTCAGTGTTCGTTATTTTTTCGCCCTTGGACTCTGTGAAAGTACTCTTGATTCCACAAAAATCTTTCTTACGAAAAAGCCAACGACAATCTCGTTAAATTAACAAAACATTTTTTTCAGTGTAGAAGCAATCTTTGCCCCCCCCCCTCCCTGGAAAATATTTGTCGACGACCCTGCCTACTGCCGGTGTCGTTAGATATATTTCAGTCTCCCAGATTGGTAGATATGGCTTGTCCAAATGGCCGCAAAGGGTTCCGATGGTGTGGGCCAGTAGCGTATTGGGAGGGGAGGGGGCTGACAGACCCCAGTTCAAAAATCGAGAGAAAGAAAAAAACCCCGTTAAATCTTCAGTGTTGGATTTTTTTCCAAATAGAGTCCCGCTCATCCGAACTCCGTTGAATCCTTGGAAGCTCAAAACTTTTTGCTCAAGGATAAGCAACTTCACATCCGTTTAACTATTTTTTATTCAATGAGGCAAGGGTGATGATTTTTTAAATACTTTTTTATTCAATGGAGCCTCCGATAGTTGGGAATTGCGTTTCCAACAAAAAATGTCCATTTTACGGCGGTGTCCAACTTATGGAGGTGCATATAAATGTTACGAGTCAGTTCCCTTCTTCGGAAAACTGTCCATTTTACGGAGGTGTCCAACTTAAGGGAGTGTCCAATTGGGAAGTTTTCATTGCATTTGAAAATCTCTATGCTCGTTTTCGCTGTTGTGTGATTCCATGAAATGAGGGACGCCAATGTCATTTTTTTTTTCTTATGAAAAATAACAGTTTAGACACTTTTGAAGTAAATATGTGAATTTCTATAAAATTATGATAAAAAAGTTAACATGACCTTTTTAAAAGTTTTATATGCAATAATTTTTAGCAACATCACTGTTTTTACATCAGTTCTTGTCTTAGAGATGTGTAGGAAAAGGAAAGGTGTGAATGAATTCTTAATTATTTTATTGAAATTTAGTTTATGTATGAAAAGATTAGACTCATGCAGAAACCTTTGACTGCAAAGCTTATCCTAGCTAATATTATAAATGCGAAAGTGAGTTTGTTTGTTTGTTTGTTTGTTTGTTTATGACGCTTTCACGCCTAAACCGCTGAATCGATTAGGATGCATTTTGGTTTAGATATAGATATGACCCTGGAGATGGTTATAGGCTACTTAGAATTTTAGATTTTTAATTTATTTTTTAATTATTAATTAAAAACCGTTTTTACGTTGCCATGCTTGGCGAGTTTCGCCCGTATCAAGTGATTCATGTTTTCAGCTAACAAGAATGCTATTACTTCAATGAAGAAGCACGTGCATCTGAAAAACATTATGTGATACGGAAATTACGCCAGTTTTATGCCAAATCTATCTACCTCTAATAATAAAAATGGATGTTCTCCAGACAAATCTACAGAAAGCAGAGCTTTGAAAATTTGAGCATGACTGGGCCCATGACTTCGATAAAGTATACCTGCGGCTCAAATTTTAATTACTTTTCTAACTATTAATTAAAAACCGTTTTATCGCCCGCACAAAATGATTTTTGCTTTTGAAATAAAGCAGAAATTCTATTTGCAAAAGCACATGCATTTGGAAAACATAAATAAGTATGGTGTATAAATAAGTAAGTGGAAATTATGTTGATTTTACGCCAAATTAAAAAGCATAAATAAAGAAAAGTGTACCTACGTATTATCCCGGTGGTCCGCCAAGACGAGCGATTTTTTGCCGAGATAAATGCCGGGTACATGAAATTATGAATGGTTTTGAATACGATTGGCAACAGTTTGGCAACTCATTTGACGAAAAAAAAGTTTGGCGGGAATGACCGCTGGGATAATAGGTAAGTACCAAGAAAAGTCCAGGTGTGTTTCTTAAAGTTCGTAAATTTCCAAATCCTACAAATAATATAAATGTGTAAGTTTATGTGTTTGCATGTTTTTGACTGAATTACACAAAAATGGTTAGAAAAATTTGTAATGAAGATAGCTTATGCCCTGGATTAATATATGGAAATTTTGTAGCTACTAAACCGATTTTTTAAAACTTTTTTCACTTATTGAAAGTCCTAGGCCTATAGGGTCCTAGGCCTATATGGGGAATTCCTCTATGTGGAATTTTCTAAGGGATCCTAGCCCGTATTTTTGCGAGGTTTTGGGGGAAAAAACACGGAAAACTGCGAGCGGCTAGGTCGACAGGCGCGACCGGAGTTTGAACCTGGCATCTCCCGCCTTCCAGTTTTGAGAGCAGAACCTCTTAGACACTGAGGGGACCCTGAGTGTTATAGGCTACCTTTTATGCATATATCTCAAATAGTTCTTTTACGGGGATACTCATAAGAATTACATTACGCTCTACGTGTATCTCTGTAAGTACTGAACCGATTCCAAAACTTTTTTCACTGATAGTAAGCTACACTATTCTTGAGTATTATAGGCTAAAATTCATGCATGTAGCGCAAATTGTTTCTTTACAGGAACACTCAAAATAATTCTAATACATTACTCTCTATGGGCATCTCTTTAACTACAAAACCGATTCTAAAACTTTTCGCTAATAGAAAGCTGCACTATTCCTGATTAACATAGGCTGAAATTCATGCATATAGCATAAATATTCCTTTTACAAGAACACTCAAAACAGTTCGCAAATACTGTCGTAACTGTATATTCGCCAAATGTCTGAAAAAATCTAAATTTAGTAATTCTGCATGCTCTCTTATTTTAAATGAAGTATACTACCATGCATTATACTTCATTTAAAATAAGTAAAAAGCAAATAATATTTAAATGCAGTTTCTTTAGTCGCAAACATATTTGTTATCCACGCATGCTTCGTTTCTCTCGGGACCTAATTCTAAAGCCGATGCGGACGAAGTCGCGGGTAGCCGCTAGTCTTAAAAATATTTTTAATAAACTAGGCCTAATATTAATGTAACGTCAATCACAAATTTCTATTGAAGTTTTTCTTGCTTAAATAAAATCAGCCCCAAGAATATAAAATGTCATTTTCTCTTGCTTTATGAAGATATCTTTAATATTAGTCTTTTGACTATTTAATATTGGTTCAATTTATGAATTTAAACTTATAAAAATATGTAACAACAGTCACACTTGTTTTTCAATTAGATACCTACTTAAAAAGTATTGGGAAGATGGCATTGACTGCTGTAGAAAGACAGAAAAGGATTGGCGATAAATTAAAGAATGAATAGAAATATGCAGATTATAAAAGGAAAAACAAAGCAGAAGCAATAAAGAGCCAAAATAAAAAAAGAAATGACCTAGCTAAATTACCTCAATCAGTTCAGACTGCTATTTTTCTACTATTTTCTCTAATTTATCTTTTAACCTTCTGTATTGATTGAGGTAATTTAGCTAGGTCATTTCTTTTTTTATTATCGCTCCTTATTGCTTATGCATTGTTTTTATAATCTTCATATTTTCCTTCATTCTTGAATTTATCTCATCCCCTTTTCTGTCTTTCAGTGCCCTTTTCCCAATATTTTTAAGAAGGTTTCTTAGTTGAAAAACAGAAATGTGCCTAATTCACAAATGGGTCTATATGCAAGAGACTAATATTAAAGATATCTTCATAAAGGAAGAGAACACGACTTTTTTTTATGTTATTATAGGAGTGATGTTACATTAATATTAGGTCTAATTTATAAAAATTGTTCTGAAGACAGATATTTAAAGGTTTCAGCATGGGTCTAAATTTCAATAAAAAATAAGATTTTATACATACCCACTGATTTCTTTTAGAAAACAAGAACTTTCTTCTGAAGACCAAAACATATGTAAAAATGTTTTGCCAACTTTTTTATCACAATTTTATAGAAATTCACATATTTTTACTTCATAGAGTAAACACTATTATTCTTTATACGACTTTTTTTTTTTCCCAATGGGTGTTCCTAGTTTCATGGAATCGCCCTTCAGTGAAATACTCCAACAACATTACTTTTTGAATTTTATGAATGTACAATAAGCATTAAAGATTTATATTTGTTATAATTAAACTAGATGAATGCTCTTTCAAAAAGTAAATTTGCTAGTTTTGGTTTTAAGAAGAAATAATATATAATTATAACATGTTAATGTCAATGCAACATCAGTCATAAAATAATGTAACAGCCATCACAAGAATAAAATATTTTCTACATTTATTTTAAAAAATATTTTAAATGAAAGAAAGTGTTTTCATAAAGTTTGAAATCTATACATGACTAGAAAAAATATTTTATTTCTCATTATTATTCGCTTAAAGAGGATTTGAATTTATAGAAAAATTTTTCATTTTTCTCAATGTCTCTTCTGTGTAACATCAATCACGTGTTTTGTGAATTCTATTAATTTAAAAAAAAAAACTTCTTATATTGAAAAAAAGCAATGGATAACAGTATTGTACTCTATTATTTTGATCAATTTAAATAAATAAATATTTTAGCTGCTGAGGAATTTAAAAGGTTAAAAATGTAGTCAAATTGTCCATCACCGTGGAGTGACCTTTTTGAATCTCTGTGCCAAGTACTGGACATAAAAACTTAATTTTTCTATTCGATCTTATAATGCAGTTTCCGAGTTTTCAGTTATCCGAAGTCGGTGTTGTGATGTAGATCACATATCTAATTTAATAATCATTCAATTTGGCTTCTTTAACGTAATCTATCCAAAATCATGTATTCTAAATCACTTCTGTTTTCATTTTTCTGCCATTTCGGCTTTTAAATCTGTATTTTCGCTTTTCCCGCATGCATTATTCTTTATTTGTTTGTTAAATCAACGTACTTTCTGCTCCCCTCTTGGCATACTGCTGGCGTAAGTTATTATTTGTTGCCCTGCGACATCTTTAAAATGATTGGCTCGGGATTACGTCATTTTAATTTTATTGGATTCACTTTTGGGGTTGCTCTGGAAGGGGCGTTATTGATCTCAGCCAAGTTATTATTCTCGCCAATGTGTCATTCTCTGCTGGCGTCATTTTTAATTCATTCCACCTTAATTTCACTGTCTAAATAGGCAGGGGCGTAGCCAGGGGGGGGGATATCGGGATATATCCCCCCCCCCGAAATTTTTGGATTAGTGATGAAATTCCGTTTATTTATACACACATAAGTTCATATCCCCCCCCCGAAAAAATTTCCTGGCTACGCGCCTGTAAATAGGACTAATTTTTTTTAATCCGCTGGGCCACCACCATCCATTGTATAAGTTTATATTTCAATAGTATATTTTTAATAAAATAGTTTTTTAGTATTTAACGTCTTTTTATTGTATTGCAACTAAGTGTATCGAACCTGGATTTTCATGCGTCACAATGCAAGTTAATAATTTTAAAATAAGCAAACCAAAAACTACAGTATAGGTGTCGGTCCCCCGTCCATTCGGATTATCGGGATTCGACTGTAGTTAGTAATATCCTCGTTTAGCAAACTTTCTGCCATTTTTCAAATTACAACAACGAGGAACGAGCGCAAAAAGCAAAAGCACGCCTGTTGACGCCAATTTGAGTTAGGACTCAATACTGTAAACTAGTCGTGTAGAGGAGCTCTTTAGAAAACAACTAATTCATTGTTTAATTTGTACTTCAAAAAATGTACTTCAAAAAACAGTAAGACTATCTCAGTCCCCCCCCCCCGGGTTATGAATCTTCTCCACGGGCCATGTTTTCGAATCGCCAGAAATATTTTGCTGAGCTAAATACGCCAATCTCTAATAAGAATCATGCATAAAAGTATATGGAGAGCTGTTTTAATGGCAACCATTAAGGGAAAGGATCATCACTTATGCTAATGCGTAAATTTCAAAGAATTACAAAACAATAAAAAGCAACATTCTTGGCAAATATCTAAACCGTTTCTTTGATTTTGGTACATAAGTACAAATCAACTCATGATATAAGGCACTTCCAAATTTTGAAACGGTCTCTTGACAAGCTGTACTACCTACTGAAATAAACGACAAACCTGTATCCGTTTCAAAACTTTAAGAAAAAATTCTTAAACATCGGAAATTTTCACAAAAAGTGTCACTCTTCGAAAAATCCTTCAGCTCAGATCCATGTTTGAGAATTTTTTCTGAAAATGTCACAAAAGCCACCGCTTTTTCACTTATGGCAGTGTGTAAAGCAGCTTATGAAGAATCCTCTGGAATGTTTGGGAGACCCTGGTGCTGTTAGTTTATTTCAACTTGTGTACCAAGACTCAAAACCGAGGTTTTTTTTTCCTTCGAAGAACAGCCTTAAGCATTAAAGGGGGAAAAACGAAAGTATATAGTATAAGTAAAATATAGTCATCTAAGGTGTTTGGTGGACACCCAAATCATCAAAATTGGCCCCCAAAAATGTGTTTTTTTTCTTTTTTACATACTAATATTCTACAGTTGAAGCTGGAGCATGGAGAAAAAACCGCGTATGTCTACGGCCATTTTTTAAAAAGATATTAGGGTTTGAAAAAATCAAAAGGGACCGTTCAATGTCCACAAAAATGCAAACAAACGCGTCCATAAACACGTCACCATTTTTATGGAACGTTTTACAAAATAAGCTAATATTCGAATGAAATTATTTTAAAAATAGGTTTTGTTAAGGTAAAATCATAAATAAAATGATTCAGAAGAGACGGTATTCAAGGTAAATGGAAAATGACACTTTAAACTGTATTTTCTCCCAATCCAGTTTTTTGTGACTTTCTTGCCTTCAAAATGCTCCATGCGACTTAATTTGGATCGGAATTGTACAAAATGGACTACAAACATTCTTCTCCTATATTACAATAAATCTGTGTATCCTTTTTAAATAGGGTCAAAATTTCGATTATGAAATGTCACTTTTATGGACGAAAATTGAAAAATTTCGGGAAAGTTGGGTCTATATCCACGAAAATATTTCTAAAACATGAACGACTCGGTCGATTCAAAAACCGATACACAGACTTTTTAAAAATATATTTTTATGCTATTATAAAAGAAAATGACTAAAAAAAAAGTTTAAATTAAAACGGAGCATTTTTTCGGAACTAAAAAAATAATTAATTTTTAATTAATGACTAATATTTTTTTTATTTATTTTGAATTTTTTTCAGTTGTTTATAATGCCTTTAGTTTTATATATTAAAATACAAAATTTCATAATCCTATCTTATTAAATAAAAAAAAAAAACTTTTTTATGTCCACCATCGCCTTAATGCTATAACTTAAACCTGAAAAACAGTATGATGTAGAAATGAGACATATTGAAAGTGAAGAGTTTTCGCTGAAAACCGTCAAGCTTCCCTTTTTCTGATCGCGATTAACATCGACATAGTCTTTTGAGTCGTAATACCACAATCGTCTCAGGTTAGAACTCATAGCTTTACGAGTCACTAATGAGTAACTTGACGCCAAGGGTCCAATCAATTTGCTTATTTTTAGATTCTAAATCACTCAAAACAATTCGAATGACATGTAAGAAAAATTTTCGTTCCTTACCGTGCGAAGAACAGCCAAGCAGCCGGTTTTCTATAAAAAGTTACTACACTATGCTGGAAAAAAAAAAGGATTTTAGGTAATTAGGTCAATAGAACCTTTTGAGTAAAATGTTGAATATCGGGTGAATAGGCTCATCTTGGGTGGACATTTTTTATATCGCCCCCAAATGATCCTGTTTTGTATAAGTACCCTTCCCAGCAAACACACACAGGTTCTCTGTGTGTGCGTTATCATAAAAGTTTTTATTAATTTGAATACTGGAATATTTTGCCCATCATGATGAACACAACTGAAGGGTGATTGTCGTGAAGATATTTAGGAGGGTTTACAGCCTTTTTCTCCATTTTCTATTCTTGCAAAAGAAAATCGAATACCTTAGAGGGGACTAAGGAGTTTCAAAGAGTTGTTCTATTCGTCATCACGAGAGCTCTGGTTGCAGAGTTAATATAACGTACTCACAGTACTGCATTCGGGTGTAAGTCGAATTTCTTATTTTGCATACTTGAATACTATTATGTTAACGGTGCTACTCGAATAAATCATGTGATTTTGGTACATAAGTACCAATCAACTCATGATGCCAGGCACTTCCAAATTTTGAAACGGTCTCTTTACAAGCTATACTACATCCCAGACAGCACAGCAAACTTGCATCAAACTTGCAGCAAGCTTGATTTATCAAGTCAATAAGCTTGAATTAAGCTTGAAAATTTCAAGCGTGTAAGCTTAATGCAAGCTTGAATCAAGTGTTCTAGTTTACACTTGCCCAGCTTGCATCAAGCTTGACATTTCAAGCTTAAAAAATTTTCCTAAAAAAAATTTCCTAAATACACGGGGTGCCGGTCGGCGAACTCGCCCCACATATTTTACTTTGCCACGCATTTTCCCCCTCTACGCTGAAATTTCAATTTAATTTAATCTGTTTCCATCGAGTGTTCGTGGCTGGAATAGAACCCGGGACCTTTGGGTTAGCAGTCGAGCACGCTATCCATTCAGCCACTAAGCCTTGTGCAGCTATGACTAAAGTTTGAAGTGACTTATCACGCTGTTTTCTCGCCAGATTGATAAGTGGGCGATGTGTTATTTGTTTCTTTTATTTTTCCATGGGATGCATCAAAATTAAAATAATGTTATGTGTGATTTAGAGACTCTACTAATAGGGAAATAAACATAATATAAACTTAAGAGCAGCACACGTTTTAAAACTTTCAGTACCGCAACACTCATGAGCAATACTGCTGGCCAAAATCGAGACAAACGACTGATTTTGAAATCAATTTCGTAGTATAATTGTATTTTATTTTGAAGAATTTCCATATTTGGAAATATAGAATGGGTTTACTTACTTAACACAAATTTTGTGTTAAGTAATCTGAAATCAAAGAAACAGATAGTTAAACGTTACTTCGAAATGCTATATCACAGTTGCTAACATGTATGGAATACAAACACTTTAGTCATTTTTGTAAATATTTCTTAAAATAACAAATAATTGAAAAATTTTGCTATTTTTTAACGCTAAAAATTCTCTTTACAAATGTGGTTAGTTATTTTCCTACATATTGGTATGCTATATCGATATAGAGCATTTCGAAGAATTAAAAATAAGTTTAAATTAATTTATACAAATGTAAATTTGAATTATTTTCATTGTTCATACTTTATAATTAAAAAAATTATTTAACTTCTGAATTTTTTTTTATCCTTTGTAATTTTATTTTAAAACTACAAAAGTGTAAGATGTAAGATTTTTGGGCCCTAAAATCTGTAGGCCCTGGGCAGTTGCCCCGTTTGCCCTGCCGGTAATATGGCACTGGTAATAAAATAAAACACATCTTTTACGAACTTTCAGCAAATTTGAGGACGCTAGACAATTAATGTCCATTCTCTTTCACAGATGGCGCCATCACTGCGCACTTCGAAAGCTAAAATCAAGCTAGTATCATTTGTCAAGCTTAAATCCAGCTGTATTTAAGCCTGACAATTTAACTTGACTCCTGCAAGCTTGCTGCCAGCTTTAGGGATGGACGCGAGACGACTTTTTTGCGAGACGAGACAGAGATTTACAGATTTTTTGCGAGACGAGACACACATTTTTAACATTACGATATATGGATTTTTGCGAGACGAGACAAGCTTTTAGGCTATTTCGCGAGACGCTTATTTTTCGTCTCGCGTCCATCCCTAGCCAGCTTCAAATGAGTTGAACTGTCAAGCTTGCATTAATACGTCAAATTCAAGGAAATGTCAAGCTTGATTTAAGCTTATGTACTGTCTGGGATACTGAAATAAACGATAACTCTGCATCCCTTTCGAAACTTTTAGAAAAAATTCTTAAACATCGGACATTTTCGCAAAACGTGTCCCTCTTCGAAAAATCTTGCAGCTCAGATCCCTGTTTGAGAATTTTTTCTGAAAATTCCGCAAAAGCCAGAGCTTTTTTGCTTATGGCAGTGTGTCAAGCCGCTTAGGAAGAACCCTCTGGAATTTTTGGGAGACCTGGTGCCATTAGTTTATTTCAATTTGTGTACCAAGACCTCAAAACAGTTTTTTTTTCTTCTTCGAAGAATAGCCTTAAATTATTTTGCAAATTAAACATTAAAATTAAAATACTTTTCTCATACAAAATGATTAATTATGATCGATTTCCTTATCATAATACAATCTAATGATTCATGGTTCAAAACTACCATGGGTCGTAAAATTATATTTTATACCTCAAATTATCAAAATATTGCTATTCATGGGTCCATTCCCCAGAAATTTTTAATAGCTTTATTTTGTGAAAATAAAACTTTTAAATGGAGGCCTCATGATGACGTCAAAGCTTGTTGACGGAGGAGTTGAAAGGCTTTCTATATCTAGGAGGCGTTGGTAACACTCACGGATTCACTGTTTGCTAATTTGCCTAGCACAGCTTGTAAAAAGACGGTCTAAATTTTTTTCGTGTCTCCCGCACAATGACGTTCTTCGAAAAAGCTGCTCAAAAATTAGGCAACTTTCTCACGAAAACAACCTTAACCCTTTGAGGTGCAACCCTTTCCCAATGCTGAAAAAAGGGCAGCCGTTGCCATCGCTCGACTTAACCACCAGCAAGAGGGCGGACGATCGAAACGTTCATTGCGTGCCACAGATGGCACGCGATGAACGTTTCGATCGGGGGGGGGGTGTTACATATAAACATGTCGTTTTTGTTGGAACTTAGAAAATCTGTCATTATGAATTCTAATGACTGCGACTTCTATGTCACGAATATCGGGTATGATTTGGGGTGCCATCAGTCCACTGAATCCAGCGTGGCAATATCTCATATACATTGGGCAAGACATCCCCTAAACTTATACTACTGTCGAAGTGCAGATCGCGCATCTCCCGTTCAAAATGAAATAAGTTTGAACGAAGACCCTTCAAGATGTGTAGGATTGAATGGACGCACACACCATTAAGTTACGGAAGTGGCCCCATTTCACATTTTCTATCCCCAGCTGAATGTAGATGTCTGAAAAAGAAAAGAAATCTGGACTGACTCCACTCGACTTTCCGAATGATTAAGATCATGACCCAGCATTTAAATAAAAATTTGAATCGATGAATCATTCAAACATATATATCAAATGGAAGCTCAATCGAGTGCGCACTTTCAAGAACTTCTCCCCATACGCCATAATGTAAAAGAAATCTTTATCGTAGCCCTGCAGAAAAACTATAAGACCTACACACATTAAAATCAATACGGGTCTTACGATGGTGGTTTATAAAATGTATACCCAATTGGAGCTCCATCGAATAGACCATTCAAACGCTTGCGCACTTTCAAGAATGTCTCCCCATATGCCATTATGCCATAATATAAAAGAAATTTTTGTCGTAGCCCTGTAGAAAAACGATAAGTCTTATACAAACGATAAGTCAATACCGGTCTTAGGATGGTGGTTTATAACATATATACCCAATATGAGCTCAATCGAATGTATCGTTTAAACGCTAGGGCACTTTCAAGAAATTCCCCCCATAGGCCAGAATGTAAAAGAAATCTTGGTCGTAGCCCTGTAAAAAAACTATAAGTCCTATACACACTAAAATTAATACCGGTCTTGCGACAGTGGTTTATAACCTATATGCCCAATGGGAGCTCCATCGAATGCACCGTTTAAACGAGAGCGCACTTTCAAGAATTTCCTCCCATAGGCCATCCTGTCCAAGAAATCTGGGTCGTAGCCCTGTAGAAAAACGATCAGTCCTATACACACCCCAATCCATACCGGTCTTTCGACGGTGGTTTGTAACCTATATGTCCAATTGGAGCTTCATCCAATGCCCCGTTGAGGAGCTATCGTGTTCACTCACACACACGCACATACACACACACATACATACATCTCTTAAAAATAGCCCAAATGAATTCAGAAAACTTTAAAACGTGTCCGTACACCGAAATCTCGAAGTCGAATTTTTTCAAGATGACACTACTTTCCTGACAGGGTACATGTTCGGAAAGTAAAAAGCATGGAAATTTAGGTTGACACTGTTGACTGACTGTATGTCTGGAGGGATGTTCGTGGCGCGAACGGGAAGGGCCAGACACCCTAAAGATGCCCGAATAGTCCGTAAAATGTGCGAGATTCCCCCACACAAAGGCAACACGCCGTTACTTACATATATATATACATATGAGTGTCACTGCAAATGTTGACGCACTCACGAAGTGGGGGGAAGATGCTCTATGGAAGCGTTAGTGTCGAGCAGAAGGGGGGGGGCGCGAACTGCCATCTCCAGCATGATTTGCGTAGGCTAGGGTCAAGTTCTGTCTACACTGTCTACTTTCAACTTTTGAAATATGAGAACGCTCTTTAAAAACTCATAAAAATTCCATTTAGATGGGGGAAAAGAGTGTAGGTTAAAAGCACCCATTCATTTCATTTTTGTACATGCAAATTTTTGAACAGGGGTAAAAAAAAAAAAAAAAAAAAAAAAAAAAGTAAATTTTGTTTCATTGTACCCCGACATCCCCTCACGAATGGAGGGCGCGCATTTTACTCACTGGCAACTCTGGCGTACTGGGGTCCAGTGGCGTCTGCAAGAGGGGGGGGTGAACCCCCCCCCCTTGTCGAAATTTTTTTAAACAAAATGTCCATAAATTTTCAATTTTGAGCTGAAATATTACGCATTTTAACAGATCTATAACCCCCCCCCCTTAACACATATATAATAAGTTATATCTATAACCCCACCCCCCTGGAAAAAGTCTGCGTAGGCCACTGCTGGGGTCGTATATGTTATAAACCACCATCGCAAGACCGTATTGGTTTGGATGTGTATAGGACTTTTCGTTTTTCTACAGGGCTACGACCCCGATTTCTTTGACAGGATGGCCTATGGGGAGACATTCTTGTAAGTGCGCTGGCGTTTATTTAAAAGCTTGGTAACGATCTTAATAGTAAGTGTTCGGAAAGTCGAGTGGAGTCACTCCAGATTTTTTTCTGAAAGTTGCACAGCTTGGTTGCTAACCCTTTAACCCGCGGTGTCCTCGCCGTGAGGACACCCAACTCTGACTTTTGGACTGTTGCCAGTCACGAAGAATAGATTGGATTTCTATAAAAAGAGTGGCGGGTGACAGAGCTCCACGAGAATCCTTCATTTTTAGCACGTCATTTCCCGTAAAAAAAAAATGGTCACGATTATTTTTAACAGCACTGACATCGGCTGAAACATGGAAGAATGCGAGAAGAGCTGGATAGAGGGCCCCATGCTGAAAAAATTGCAGCCGTGGCCATCGCTCGACTCAACGACCCGCAAGAGGGCGGACGATCGAAACGTGCATCGCGTGCACACAGATCGAGAGACCCTTTTTTGACGACGCAGCTGGCTGTGCGCACACAGCCAGCTGCGTCGCTGCCATCGCTCGTTCAGTCGAGCGATGGCAACGACTGCCCTTTTTTCAGCATTGGGAAAGGGTTGCGCCTTTTTTGCGAAAAAAAGAAGCGTGATTTTTTTCGAGTGTTGAACATCATGGACTTGATTTCAAATCTGTTCAAAATCCCTCATCGCTCTTCGGTTGGAATGAAATCCGTTTTATTTCTTCAGGGTTCAAGGCATACCTCCCCCCCCGTTCCCCTTTTTAAAGGTGAGAGTTTTTATAGAGACGTTCTCACAGCTCACATGTCTTCGTCTTTCCCGACGCAGACGTAAATAGAGGCAAATCCAAACAGACGAGCGAGGGAAATAAAACATCGCGCCAGTAACGAACCCAAAACACGGGGAGCGTGTTTTGGAAGCACTTCATCATTCCGGGTGTCGCTGATGAACGACGCTCTTCTTCACGACGACGACACTCCCGGCTGCGTGTTTCGGGGGGCCTGGATCCCCATAAAATAGACCCCCCCCTCTAATATTTTTCGAATCTAAGAGCAGTGATTCAAAAAAATACTACAGCCTGTTCAGTAGCGGACACAGAATGTATTTATTATAACTTTTTTTTATGGTGATAGGGTCATTTTTAAGAAAAGCCTTATTGGGCATAAAGGTAGAGTAAAGTAAAACGTTCCGCTTAAGCAATGTAGTTATGTAGCTTTTTTTTTTAAGTTGGGGGACTGGAAGCCCCCTGGATCCGTTACTGCGGCTGGCCATACCCAAGCTAAAATTCATGCTAGTACCAGCAACAAAAATGGGCTAGTTATTGCTATGTGTGCTGGATTTTCATGCTATTATTTGCTTTGTAATGCTAGCTAGCATCCTATACTATACTCCTAGCTTATACAGCAATAGCGTGACAAGCTATATACAAGCATTTCATGCTTATTAGCTGCGCAAGCTTCTTCATAGCATGGGGAGGTAGGTACCTTAATAAGCTATTATAGGCTTTTTTATGCTTGCCAGCTTAATATGCTGCATAACTAGCTCAAGCAGAAATAGCAAGAAATGCTTTATACCAGCAGGAAGTGCTAATGAGCTGTACAAGCTTTCTCCAATCATGAGAGATAAGTATCTTTTATGCTTGCTACCCTAGTATGCTTTGTAAGCAGCTTAGGTGAAGACAGCAGTGGCGTACCCAGAGGGGTGCAAAGGGACATAGGCACCCCCCAAGATTTCTGAAAATTGAAATATTTCAAGTGCAAAAAAAAAATTCCGTTACTGCCCATAGAGACCGCTCCATTTCGGATCTGCTTGAATGAAATTTTAGTTTTAAAATTTTTCCCGCTGCTTTTAATTTTGAAGGCGATTTTTGTGGAAGTTGCCCAAGACAACGGTTTCAACCTAACTGTGCTTCCTGCAAAACGTAGATCTCAGCAGCTGTTCTCTTCGAATTGAATGATGTTGTTTTGAAGATGATTGAATGATGTTGTTTGTCCAAGTGAATTAAGGAATGATGTTGTTTTTTGTGGCACAAAACTCGACCTATTCCGTGTCCTAAGAAAACGTTGTTGTCTAAGGCACGTTCCAACTGTACCGCGGTACGCCCCTGGCCCTTTCATGCGTCCCCCCCACCCGAGAATCGGATTCCCGCGTACGCCACTGCCCTACCCGATGCATCACGATCCTCCGTACAGGTAGGTCACTCCGGGCCATCTTCTCTGACGTCCGATTCTTGACCGATGGTTTTATTCCTGGACGATGAAGTCATCACACTCCGCGGAAAAGGTGGTTCATCTTTATTAGCCATTCTCGCGTTGGAAGGAAACGTGATCCCGGGTTAAAAAAATAAAAAATAAAAAAGAAGGTATTCCGTCTCTATGCGTTTGACCGCATCGAAGGGGGTCAAGCCCGATTCCGATTCCTCGTATAAACGGAACCGTTTGGCGCAATAATCGTGCGATCATTTGCATATGCGACCATCCATCATTCGCTCGTTTATTTTCGATGAAACGGAGAGGTGTTCTCGTTGATTCAAATGAATCGACTCTCGATGGGGATCCAAGACGCGAAAACCTGCATTGCCGAGTGCTTTTAACCCTTTGAGGCCTTTCCCAATGCTGAAAAAAAGGGCAGCGGTTGCCATCGCTCGACTGAACGACCCGCAAGAGGATGGACGATGGGAACGTTCATCGCGTGCCACAGATCGAGAGACCCTTTTTTTTGGCGACGGCACAGCCGGCTGTCGTCCAAAAAGGGTCTCTAGATCTGAAAATGAGAATGGAACGGCCACTGACTCTTGGTTTACTTATCAAGAACTATACTGAAATGGAAGATCTAAACGCAAATTATGGCGTATTCCACTTATGCACCAATGGTACAGAGGAACCTGTTTCTCAGCTGGAAATCAAATGTGACCGTCGCACCCATGACTATGTGGCAATGGCAGGGGCAGCGGCAAGAGCAGGAGTAGGGGCAGTGGCAGTGATGGCGGTGACGCTGCCACTGCTGGGTGATGGCAGTGGCGGTAGTGGTTAGTGGTAATGGTACTACTAGTATTAGTAGACTGTACTTTGTCTCTCTCCTACTGATGCTAAATTGTATGCATTGACTGCACTGTGTACTGTACTGATACTGAGCTGTTTGACTGCACTGTGACAGAGGCAGGGGCATTGACTGCACTGATACTGTACAATATTAAGTTGAATAACACTACTTTTTAAACTACATTAGGGATGGACGCGAGACGACTTTTTTGCGAGACGAGACAGAGATTTACAGCCTTTTTGCGAGACGAGACACACATTTTTAACATTACGATATAGGGATTTTTGCGAGACGAGACAAGCTTTTAGGCTATTTTGCGAGACGCGAGACGCTTATTTTTCGTCTCGCGTCCATCCCTAAACTACATTGCTTATTCCTTATTTTATGTGGAAAAGAGTCATAATAGAGTGAGGGAATGATTTAAAACAGCTTGAGGTGTAAAACAGTTTATAAGTGTCTTAAGTAACTGTACACGCGTTTCATAGAGTCGTTTATAGACCAAAAATCGTTCACCAAAGCGAGGGGGTCTTGGGACGCATTCCTCGCGCAACTGAAGACTCCGTTGCATTTTCTAGGTTTTGCTTATGAAATAAAATCGCACCCTTTTCTAGTAATTCTGTTTTTAGGGAGCCAATTCCATTCTGCCGAGATCACCTCCTAAACATTTCACACACCCAGAGAAACAGTTGCAAGCGGGAGTAGTACCAACGCCTCCCAGATAAAGAAAGCCTAACCACTCCTACGTCACCCAGCTTTGACGTCATCGTTTGGCCTACACTTAATAGTTTTATTTTCACAAAATAAAACAATACAAAGTTTCTGGTGAATGGACTCGTGAATAACAATATTTTAATAATTTGAGATAAAAAATATAATTTTATGAAAAATGGTAGTTTTTAACAGTGACGAATTAGATAATAGGATAAGGAAATAGATCGAAATGAATAATTTTGTATCAGAAAAGTATTTTAATTTTATTTAAGATACTAGCTGAAGTACCCGTCCTCGACGGGTTAGTGAATGAAAATTTCCAAAAAGCAAGAACTTTGGTCAGCATTGTAGGAGTACACAGAATGGATGTAGTAGGTTGCCAAAGTAAAGAAAGCGAAGTTATCATTTTCATGTACTGTTAAAATATTACAGGTTAGAGAGTCACTAAGTAATATCATTTCATTCCTCTGAGTCGTAATTATGGGATGCGCGAACGAATATGGACGCATATTGAAATAATTTTCCCAAAATATCAAAATTTAATCAACATTTTTGAAAAATTGGAAGCCTAGAATTTAAGTGGAGTGACAACCTATCCTGTCACCCAATTTCGTTTCATTCCCTGCAGTCTTTATTTCGGGATGCTGGAACAAAATTTCAGCATTTTGAAACAATTTTTGCAAAATCTTAAAATGTAATCAAAATATTTTAAAAATCCAACGCCTATAAATTAAGAATAGCAGCTACCTAAAACTAAATTTTGTATCATTCGTATGAGTCGTTATTACGTGATGTTTGAAGAAATATAAACGTATTTTGAGAGAATTTTCACGAAATCTCAAAATCTAATAAAAATGTTTAAAAAATTGGACACCTATAGTTTATGTTGAGCAACACTCTATCATGTGACCCAATTTTATATCATTCGCTTTAGCCGTTATTACGTAATGCGCGAACAAAGATTCACTCAGTTTCAAACGATTTTTACAAAATCTCGAAATCTGATCGATTTTTTTTTTAATTAGATGCTTATAGTTTAAAGTGAGTGACCACCTATCATTTCACCAAATATCATTTTTTCACCTTTGCAGTTATTACGTGATGTGCGAACACAAATTTACGCAGTTTGAAATGATTTTCGCAAAATCTCAAAATCTAATCAAGATTTTTTTTTAAATTCGACGCCTATGTTTTAAGTTGAGTGACCCCCTATCATGACACTCATTTTCATATTATTCGCTTCAGTCGTTTTTACGTGATGCTTGAACAAAAAAAGCGTCACGGACAGAATGACAGAAGGACAGAATGACAGACAGACAAACTTTTCTTTGAGGGTTGCATCGGATTCCAGTGTGCTTGAAACGGATAGAAATCGCAAAAATTTTAAATTCCAAGAAATGTACAGACAAAAGTCTAATTTTATTTATATAGATTTTCTAACATTGGTAGCATCCACCAGAAATTTTAATTTACTTTGTGAAAGTAAAACTGTGATGACGCCATTACTGGAAGGCCTAATGATGACGTCAAAGTTTCAGTTGTTAGGCTTTCTATAGGTAGGAGGTGTTGGTAGTACCCCGTTGCTTGCGCAATCAGGACTTTTTACGTTTAGGAATCGGAAACGGATGCGGGAAGAATTCCTCAAAAAACCGAATTTTTTTTTCCTGCGCCGGAGAAAGGGGCCTCCCCGCATTTTTGTTTTTTTTCCTCGTGTGGAGAATGGGTTCGCTAACGACTTGACAGCCGCGGACAAATAACGCCGTGGGTGCCTATTCCGAGTGCCGGGAATGTCGGAAGTGAAGAGTTTGCTTTCAGTTTTTTTTTGCACAGGGTTGGGATGTCGTCGGTACTTTTGAGTCGGATATCACAGGTTTCGGCTCCCTCTACGATGATGGGTCTGTTATTTTTTTATGGATTCAAATTGGGTACTCGCATTTTGCATTTTATCACTCAGTCAGTATCGCGTGTCTAATGTATTTGCCGTGGTTACGCCGTGAACTGTACTGAACCCTTTGAGGCGCAACCCTTTCCCAATGCTGGAAAAAGGGCAGCCGTGGCCATCGCTCGACTGAACGACCCGCAAGAGGGCGGACGATCGAAACGTTCATCGCGTGCACACAGATAGAGAGACCCCTTTTGTGACGACAGCTGGCTGTGCCGGCACATCTTGCTGCTAGTTAAGTCGAGCGATGGCAACGGCTGCCCTTTTTTCAGCATGGGGCCCTCTATCCGGCTGTTCTAGCATTCTTCCATTTTTCGGCAGATGTCAGTGCTGTTCAAAAGAATCGTGACCCTTTTTGGACGGGAAAGGACGTGCTAAAATGTAAAGGATTCTCGTGAAGCTAGGTCACCAGCGACACTTTTTATAGAAATCAAATCTATTCTTCTGTCTATTCTTAGTGACTGGCAACAGTCAAAACGTCAGAGTTCGGTGTTCCCAGAGCGGGAACACTGCGCGTTAGAAATTTAAGTACCTTATGCCAGCGCCATGTCAGAAATTTTCTGGAACTCTGTGGAGCCGCAAATGGGCGATGCCCTGGACCGTTCTGTTGTTGGTAGTTCAATGAATCGATGCACTCTAGAAAATAAAAGCCCATTTACTGGAAATTTCCCGTAAATTTTTACGGAAATTCTCCGTTTACATTGGAATACAAGACAATTTTCGTTTATCAAGGGTCTGATCCTCCCTGTAACAGAGCAAAATTCCTTAAATTGACGGAAAGGGTCCCGACATACGATTGGCCAGCCCATTTTCCGTATTTTCATGTAATTTGTTTTTATAGTGTGGCAACGGCTGCACTTTTTTAGTGTAGGGCAATCTATCCAGTTAGTCTTTTATATCGACGTAAAAATGCTTCCGCTTCAAATTGTGAAAATTTTCGACTGCTTTTATTGGACTGTGAATGAGTTATAAATTTAGTATTCTTCAAACCGAAATTTAAAAAAAATTTTTGCTTTTTCTTGATACTATTTAAAATTTCCACCCTTTACTTTTTTTTTCATGGATTGGATTTTCTCACCATAACTCTGGTTTTAATTTTATTCACACATGTACAGTTTGTGGAAGTATTACAAGCATCAAAATTTTCCAACAAGTCTGTTTTATTCAAAATTTTCCGATACATTTTACTTTGATTTACGCATTTACAAACGTGAAGTGAAAATAGTATTTCTGAAATTGTCAACGGCTACTTGATTCACTCGTTTATGAAAAGTTCTTCTTAACCTGGCTCAAAAAATGACTCTTGAAAGCTCCAGACTGTCCGACTCACGTGAATCTGGAAGTTCAGATTGGAGTATTTTAGAATCAGAAATCAAATAAAACTCTGTTGGCACTTTTCAGCGATGTTTCAGGAAAGAGTTCATTCATGTTTGACATTCCTTAAAGGATGCCTGACGTTTACTTTCAGTATGGATGTACCCTGTCATTTTTTTCGTTTAGTTGCCAATGCTTTTATCGATAGGGAAAAACAAGCCTTGTTACTTTTCCAATCATTTAATTACCCAATCGTAACGCTTTAAAATAAGAAACATACGTTTTATAGCGAAAGAATGTTGTTCAGTTAGAATTTTTCAAAGTGGAGTCCACGTTTCTTACTAATGTACAGCGAAACCTCCGAAAGTTGGACACCTGCGGTTCTGTCAAAAAGTGTCTCACTTTCAGAAGTGCCTGACTGGTAGAGTTCTATTTCTGTATGATTAGCACGTTCCGTTCCCCAGAAAATTGTCCAAATGAGGGAGGTGTCCAAATTAGGGTGGTATCCAACTTGAGAGGTTCCTTCCATTTTGTACTACACCGTTTATTCCCTGAACAACTCTACGCAGGATAGACAGTGTAGGGAGGAAAAGACAGTATGCCTTTTAACCAAAAAAAGAAGAAAAAAACTCACTAAATGTACAGAAACAGAGAATCCAGAAGGATGTCGAGAATAATTCAGCTTTTCGTCAACAGAAAATCCCCTGTTTCTCAATAGAAAATGCCCCTTTTGATAAATCCTCCCCTTTTTGTAGACAAATGCGTCCCAACAGACAATACTGACCAAAAAGGAAAGCATTTCAAAGGGGAGGTAAGACTTTGGTTTAATTAGGATAGAAAATGCAATAGCTCAAAGAGATGCTTTTCCGATGTTGAACGTAAATATTTAAGCCCTTCAAAAAAAAAAAAAAAAAAAAACCCACTAGAATGTAAAACAAATGTCGCTAACATCCAAGTTTTTCAAGTGATCGACATCGACTATCGGCACTCATTCGCCTCTCAACAACACGGAGGGTATTCAAAAACTCGTACTGACACCTTCATACTTGCTTTTTGGGGGAAATTTACTTACCGGGTGTCCTCGCCAAGCGCCGATGTGTCGCCAAGTTTGAAGTTCGTTGAACAGTTTGTAAACGACAGCGATAGCTTCAGATATGTCTTGTAACCTGTGTTTGGAGTTGAGTTGTTGACTGGTGCTGTAGTTTGATGAAAAAAACGCTCGGTGGGTTCATTAAACGGTACTAGGATGTTTGGTAAAGGAATTTTGTGATTGGTTTAGCCAATTTAACTGTAATCGGTAAACCGAAAAGCAGGTGAATTTGAATTCGATGCGGCAGTTCTTGTTTGGTGTTTGTTGAGTTATTTACGGAGAATGTAAGGTGTATTTGGAAATGTGTTGTGTTATTTGAAGTGTAGTGAATATTATGTTGTTGTTTAAAAAGGAAGTGTGTGTTTATTTGAAAGAGGGCGCGATTATAATGTTAAATAAAAGAAGCGGTTTGGTGTTATGTTTTTAACTGGTGTGCGTTTTGGATATTTTTGAAGAGTTTCTTAAAATAAAGGTAAGTGTTTTTTTTTAAAGAATTTTTGCAATTGCTTAAGGTTTTCAATTTGAATTGTATATGGATATTTGATGTTGTTATGTTTTCATATAGTGAATTTATATGAGGTGTATAACTAGGTTTTTTAATCCACCGATGTTGTTTTGAGTTGAAAACGGGTCTGTGTTTGCCCAGTTTACATTTGCTGTATAACTAGGTTGCTTAATCCACTTTTGTTTTCTTAGTTAAAAAGGGTTTACTGGTTGCCTAGTTTACATAGCTGTACAACTAGGTTGCTGAATCCACTGAGGTTTTTTTAGATAAAAACGGTCCACTGGTTGCCTAGTTTACATAGCTGTAGAACTATGTTTAATATACTGAAATTTTTTTAGTTAAAAGCGGTTTACTGTTTGCTCATTTTGAATTGCCTGTTTCTGAAATTACTGATATTTTTTAGTGTAAGTATGGATGGTGTATTTTGTTTTATTGTTTTTTTTGTGGAATATCTGTGCAATTTTACTGTGTTAAAGTGCTTTGTCTTTGGTGACAGTGCTCACCGTGTTGTATTATTTTATCGTATTCTAAAATGGTATTTCTTGTTTTGTAAAATCGCGTTTCGCTCGCGGAAAAATTTGGCGACCAAAAAAAGCGCCAAATTACGGGTGTTGGCGGAAAAAAAGTCGCCAAAAAATAGTCGACACCCGCTAACGAAATTACTCCCTGCTTTTAGTATATTGCAGCAGTCGTTCGAAGTTCCAATTTCCAGTTATGCCTGTCTACTCCTTTTTGGCCGACCGATGAGACACTGTCTCATAGCTCTCCAATTTCTCAACGGAAGACATTAAGGCTAAGGCAATGATTTTTTTTTTCCCTGATGCATGGTGCGTTTTTCATTTTAAGCTACATGCAGCAATTCGACGAGAACCGTCTCTGTGGAAGACTTTCAAAAATCATTTACCGCGGAACACTGAGAAATCACAAAATGCAAAATGGTAGTGGGTCTTCAGTTAGCTTTTGAGGATGGACATCCCTAAAATGAGCGCACAGAATGTCTCCCTGTCCCCTGTTCTTCCGGAAAAAAGTAAAACAGTCTTTTCATTTTAAAGAAAAATAAGTATTGGTATAAAAATGATCGAAAACATTGGGTTCACTAAGTGGTAGAGACCTACTTGCTGAAACGGACCCCTTAACTAAGCATTGATGGTTAAATTTCTGTCAGTTTCCATGAAAACACTTATTGATTTTCATCTCAGCTCGGGATGAAGCCGTTTTTGGACATTACACCGGTCAACACGATTTTGGGGTCTGACTTCTACATGTTAAAGTTTCAGTTTCTCCTACGCCAAAACTAAGGAAAATAATTTTTTTTAATGAGTTTGCTTTTGTAGAAATGAAATCCATTTTTCAATTTTTGGCAAAAATCACTGATTTTTATATATTTTTTTTAAATAATTCTACTCTCAATTAGGATCAGAAAAGCCTTTTTTATTCAGGTTTTGTGATCAACAATAACCTATCAATGTAAAATAATAAGAAATGAATGTCTAAAAGGGACTATTTTTCGTATTTCTTTCAGGTTCGTATGAGCCAATAATAATACATACAAATAATACTACAAAGTTAAAAATAATAATACAGTTTACTTTCGGGTTCATCCAAGTGCTGCCCTCTTTCGTTTATGAAATAAATTAAAATAGAATGTATGTATTCCTTCGATATGTTGGAATATCGACGTCCATCCGACAAAAGCAAACTTTAAGAACTCAAAATTGAAGTGTTTTTCAATGACTAGAATCAGAATTTAAGTGAGAGAACAGAACCCCCCCCCAAAAAAAAGGGGGGGTTTTTTTTTGTTGACCGGTGTTATTCGTTTCGATTTCTGCCACTATTTCACCTTCAGTTCTGGCAACACGGGTCCCAGGGCCAAAGCCCAACTTGCTCCACTCACTTTTTCAGGCATCCGACTCATGAGACCGCCCGACACGCTCCGTCAGAAGCCATGAGCGCTGCATTCCCAGCATTCCTTTCGAGGAGCACGGAGAAACATCCTAGTCTCGCGTCTTAACAAGAAAAAAGACCGATGAGCAGTGTCTAGCTGTCGCCAAGAACAGTCTTCCTAATGAATTGCCACCGCTCGACTTCTGCCGAGGTAGAAGAACAGATGAGCTCTAGAGTGGGTCGCAGTAGCAACAACGAGAGAAGTTGGCAAGCGAAGGGATGGTATTCAGTCAATGACATTTTGGACATTTTTAAAGGCTCGTTGACACTTATTGTGGACTGTCTTCCCTGTTTGTTTCATCCAAAGGGCACGCTTAAAGACGAACGATGAAACAATTGGATTCTCGACTTCAGGTGGAACGTTCTCTGAACCGATGACCCTCTCCGCCATTTCCTTAACCCTTGAACGTGCAGTGTTCCCACTCTGGGAACACCCATCTCTGACGTATGGACTGTTGCCAGTCTAGAAGAATAGATTGGATTTCTATCAAAAGAGTGGCGGGTGACCGAGCTCCACGAGAATCCTTTACTTTTTAAGCACGTCCTTTCCCGTCAAGAAAGGGTCACGATTCTTTTTAAACAGCACTGACATCGGCTGAAAAAGGGAAGAATGCGAGAATAGCCGGATAGATGTCTCCATGCTGAAAAAAGGGCAGCCGTTGCCGTCGCTCGACTGAATAACCCTCAAGAGGGCGGACGATTCAAACTTTTATCGCGTGCCACAGATCGAGAGGCCCTTTTTGGACGACAGCTGGCTGGGTGGCTTGCGATGAACGTTTCGATCGAGTGCCTGTGAATAGTTAGCAAATTCAGGGATTACAGCCCACGGGGGAAAAAAAGTACTTTTTACGGATGGACGCGAGACGAAGAATAGGTCAGTCTCATCCCGGACAGCTGCAAAGCCTCGCCTTGTCTCGTCTCGCAAAACTTCTTATAAAGTAATGATAAAAAGTCGATCTCGTCTCGCATAAGAGCTCTAAATATTTATCTCGTCTCGTCGTGCATCCATCTTCAGTACTTATCAATTATACATCTGATTTAGATTTGTCAGGTTTAAACGTTGCAGATATAAAGGCGAAAATAAGAACGATACGAACAGGTTTTCTACACCCTAAAAAATCTGGAGTCACTCCACTCGACTTTCCCAACACTTACGATTAAGATCATGACCCAGCATTTAAATAAGTTTTAATCGATGAGTACTTCAAACATATATACCAAATGGAAGCTCCATCAAATGAGCCGTTTAAACGCGAGCGCACTTTCAAGAATTCCCCCCCCCCTCCTAGGCTATAATATAAAAGAAATTAGCCCTGTAGGAAAACGATAAGTCCTATACACACCCAAATCAATACCGGTCTTACGGTGGTGGTTTATAGCCCATATAATCAGTTTGAGCTCCATCGAATGCCCCGTTTAGGAGCTATCGTGTTCACACACACTCATACATACATACATACATCTCGTAAAAATAGCATAAATGAATTCAGAAGACCTAACAACGTATCCATACACCCAAATCTCGAAGTCGAATTTTTACAGGATGACAATACATTCCTTACAGGGTACATGTTCGGAAAGTAAAAATAACGGAACAAATACTGGAAACTTTCAGTAAAACTTTACGAAAATTCTCCGTTACATCTGAATACAGGACAATTTCCGTACATCTCTCTCTGGAGCAGAATTTCCACTGTAGTTTACAGGAATAAAATTCCGTAAATATACGGAAATAGTTCTGACGTCATATGGCTGAAGTGAGACGGAATTACGGAAAAAGTACTGGCAGCAGTACTCAGCTGCCAGTACTTTTTCCGGATTTTCACAGAAATTACTTTTACAGTGAGGAGAGAAATATTCAAAGATCCTAAATTGATAGGTTTGTTGACGAAAGAACGAGGTAGCTCCATCGTACACGAGTCGTACACGAGTTTGAACATACAAGTACTATCTATCTAACAGTAAAAGGGAACTTTTTTCGATTAGTACCAAACAGATGTAGTACCGATCGTGAGTTCTCGTGTTACTCAAGATATGGAACTGGCTATCTGATTAGTTGGCGTAAGAATCCCCCAACTTCTTTTGTTTTACTTTCGATTTTCCGCAAGTGGCAAGTTGGAACGACCTCCTTTTGCATCAAACCTTCAATTCTGGAAAAAGTGGAGATGTTGTGAACAATATGAGCTGCCGACTACTCTGTTTTAAAAATGCAGATATGTTTCCAAGCAAACTATGCCATCTGGTACCGCAAGTGGACCTTGTGCCTTCCAGACAGAAATAAGAAGCAGTGACAAGTGCACTGTTCAAAATATATCTGTAAATTAATGGAAAAAGGACTGGCAGCAAATTGCCAGAAAATGTCCGTTCTGTTTATTAATTTTCCATTTTCTGGACTGGTAACTTTCCGTTTTAAAAAAACGGCGAAATAAAATAGGTCGGCCATCGGTAGGATCCAACTCTGAGCCTACGGAGCGGGAGACGGTTGCTTGAACCACTATACACTGCATGACTAGTTCTGGCTTGGCCAAAGGGTGAGGTGAAGGTTATTTTAGTTTCCTTGCGGGAAAGGAATTCGTGCGTTTCATGATTGAAAATTTCAAATTCCAGGCAAAGTGTTGTCCAGTTATTATTCACATAGTCCAATTATTGAATTAGCAAGAAATTCATTTCGATTTTCACAAATGCATGTAATTAGTAAAAACATTTTTGGATTTCCATACCGATTGCTGCAAACACTGAAAATCGGAAAAGAAATACATTGGCTGCTAAAAATATATTAAAAAACAGACTTTGATTTTTCGTTCTCAGTTTGAAATAATAATAATAATAATAATAATCACTGAAATTAATTTCTAGCCAGTCCTATACATTTATGAATGTGATTTAAAATACTCGTTGCGATGAAAGGGGATTCTTCTTTAAAAAAAGTAATTAATTTAGATCATTTTTAATTACACATGAGAATGCGTTTGGGTTCAATATTTTTTTCCATCTAAAATGTCCAACGAAAATCTATTTCTCAAAACTACTCCAAAACTTACAACCCAAACCAAAAACGGAAATGGACCGTTTTCACAAGAAACTTCCGAAAGTTGCAATCCTTTTTCTTCGTTTAACGGAAAATGACCCATTCTTGGGGAAAGCGGTCATTTTCCTGGAAATGAAGGCTGGAATTATCCTGAATTTTCAGATTATTTTTAACAGTGTGACCGTGAACTTGAGATGAAACCGTCGAACAGTATGGAGAATATGTAAACAAGGATGATGACTCTGGATGATTTCACTCGGAAAAATTCGCATTTGGATATTCATCGAAAGGGATGCAGCGTCCATCCCGCTTAAGCCTTCCCCTCGGACTGTATATTGCTTTCAGATGTTTGAATAGAATTACAAATTTATCATCGCTAGATCGCGTCTCTGTCACCTTCCTTTGTTCTCAGACGATCGAGATTCCTCTTGCTTTTGCATGGCACTTGCTCTTCAGAAGTCAAGTAAACGGTTGTTTCGCAGTACAAAACAGAAGTCCAAGAGTGACCCGTTCGATCACTCAACCGACGGTATATTTAGGCTGTACAGTCTTGCTTCCATAAGCCGAGCTTGGAGACATTTTAGATGAGCATTGCCCTAGCCATGACTGTCCAGTGTCCATGGATGAAAGTCCTCGCGTAGCTTTGCTTAACAATAAACAAACAGGCGAGATTGGCAGCATAGACGGACAGGCAAGCCCCGATAAAGCTGCAATCGTCCACTTGCAAGAATTCGGCTCATGGCCGAGACATTCCTAAGTTTGAATCTCGTTCGAGAAGTCGAAATATTTCGAGTTGTAAGTTTTTGTCAGACTGTTTTCGAGGAGGCTTATGATATTTGTTGCTGTTTATCTTACCAACATCCGAGGCCAGTGGCGGCTCGTGGGATACAGCCAGTACAGCCGGGCTGCACTTGAAATTATCAGCACATACTTTAAAATAATTTAGTCTACTCATTTTACTAAATTCAGATTAGAATTGTGGAATTCCTACGGTAAATTAAAAAAGTCTCCGAAAAAAACCAAAGAAAAAGAACCGTATTGTGGCCGGATCGCTCATTCAGAAAAAAAGCACTTTAATCTTCCTGCAATTCAATTGGGAAAATCTTTGGTTCAGCCCAGAGCGCTGAAAAGAAAACTGGCAGCACCGTTGCCATGACAACGACTACGTAAGCAGCCTCTCCGGCATAGGGAGTAAGCAGCTGATACAGCCGATGAACGATTTTTTAACGGCGGCTGAACTTGAGAACTCGACTCACTGATTGGCTCGCACGAGAAGTGAGGGAGGGGGTAAGGAGAATATATGTTTGGAAAACTCTCGACTTTATATTGCTGAATGGATCAAGAAGGGAAGCCTGAATAGACGCTTATGAATGGACAATGACCCATCCAAGCAGTATTGTTTTTAAGTAACAAGAACTGGCATTGAGAGGACATGGCGAGCGAGAAAATTCTTTAAACATGGGAAATTTTAAAGAGCTTTTAAAAATTATGGATATCTGAATTAAAACAATGCCTTTTTATGGGGACATCACTGACCGATTCGCATGTTTAAAAGAAAGGAGGATTGATTTGACTTATAAAAATAAGTAAACTTTCTTTTTCTTTTCTTTTCTTCTCAAGTTATCGTTACAAAAGAAAATTCTAAGGAAACTTCGAATCAGACACGGATGAATGCAATTTTGAGGATAAGAGCGGCTGGTTGACATTTATGTCCATTTTATGGAAGTAAAATAGGATCTCTTACATTTTTTATGTAATTTACTTTTTTTTTTTTTTTTTTTTTTTTTTTTTCCCCTGGGTGAGGGCTTCATCCGCCAGCTTTCGAATTCAGTAACAAAGATTTTCCTATCCTGTCCGGAGGAAAGGGGGGGGGCTCATATGCTTCCGGCTGCACTAACAATTTTGACCACGGGCCGCCACTGTCCAAGGCTAGAACAACAGCACGATGGAGGCTCGGTTCTACAGGATATCTAGCCTCGCTGTCCTTCAGGTGCAAACTGGGTGGCAAGTTGAAGAATCCCCCTTCCCCCCAAAAACAAAAATATAATGGCTGCTAAACACAAGGCCGCCTGTTCATTTTTCTTTCCCTAAGACGCGCATTCCTCGTAACAAGACGGTTCGTTCACGCGTCATCGTGGCATACGCTTTACGACAGTCCCAAAATGAACCCAGAAAAAAATATGGAGGAGAGGGGGGACGTTCGAGTGGAGCTGTGTTGTCAGCTGGCTTCTGGTGACGGTGCGTGTCGGCGGCCTCATTAGTCGCCTAAAGAGCAGCGGCATCGGATAAATACTCACTGCTCTAAGAGAGACATCATCTCTTTCCTCGTGTGTTTTTCCAAAACAAGGTTCCAGAGGTTAACAAAGTAGGGGGTGTGATGAAGGCGCTATACTTGTCTCGGTTGGAAAGGGGAAAACAGCCCCCCCATTTCTTCCCTAGATTACATGTCGAAGCTCGTTAGTTGAAGAGTGCAGGACGGGAGTCGCATAGATCTGCCCACATTCTACTGGATTTTCCGGGAAACTCCCAGAGCATAGCTGCCAATCTTCCCGATTTCATCGGGAGATTTCCCACCACAATTTTTAAACAGCTTTATTTTGCATCAAATTTTTGCGTTTTATTCAGCATGGATTGATAGGTAAAAAATGAGTGGTGGGAAATCTACCGAAGAAATCGGGAAGGTTAGCAACTATGCCAGAGGTATGTCATGTCTCCTGATCACGCAGTTTTCATAAATAGGAATCTTCCGATTTTTATTTTTATTTCGGGAGCTTCCATAAATTACGTAAAGCTATTTTAGGCCACTGCCTTTCTACCATACAGAATTCTGTGGTGTTTGTAGCAACTTTATTATTTGTAATGTATAGGGAAGCACTGGCGGATTAATGCAAGTTTGTGGGGAGGGGCGGTTAGTTAGTCGGTGGGGGCGGTTAGTTAGAAGATTGACATATACAACCATTTTATGGAAGTAAAGTGGGATCTTTTACATTAATATCTCTTTTCTCGGGGGGGCTATCGCCTCCACTCCGCCCCCCCCTTTAATCCGCCCTTGTAGGAAAGTCACCAGCGAAGGAAACCGGGTATTCCAAAAAGACCACCAAGGTCAGCAACGGATGGTCTAAAAAACAAACCTGGCAGACAAAAGTTAGAATTGCCCTATTTCTACCTCTAATGCATACATGGCTTTTTATTACGAATATCTGCACTTCTATTAAAGACAACACAACACATTTCACATTCTCGGTCGTTCAAACCAATACACATACATAACCGTTACGTAATAGCGGACGTGAAACCAAATGGACGATTGAAAACAGACGTTAAAAGCTCTTCTTGAGCTCCATCGTTTCGGGCTACAAGATTGTCGTCCATGTTTACGATTTGGCGACGATGGGTCCTGATTTGGCTACAATGGTCGTTTCGTCGCCATGCTGGCGACATCCTTAATAATTTATCATGACAGATTCATAACAGAACGAGGACTCGTTGACTGCCGAAAGCCTTACTCATTAACTCCTGTAGGATTTTTCTGAACGTCCATTTTGGAAAGGGCTTTGGGAAGGGGGGGGGTTGCAATGAAGCATTTCGAAAATCGTAGCCTCTCTGCGACCGGTCTTCCCTTTGCATGACAGCGAGCGGCATAAAAATGCCGCTGGAAAATCAATCGGTTTGCTTAACACTTCAATGTGCGATGGTCGCGCCTGAAACTTCCTAATTTCAGAACTTTCGCTGCTAGTCACAAAAATATATAAGCACGAGTGAAATTTCCTATCTGAGTGTTTGCAATATCATCCAATCTTTACATGGAACAACCGAATGAGGATAAAGTTGCGGATGAAACTTTAAAGGCTTTACCGGAATCCTTAGAAAAAACTATATATTATTCGTGAAATTTAAGGCACAAATAGAGCAATCTCTTCGGGCATCTGGAAAAACTGAATAAGTGCTGTCAAAATGCTTGCCCTTCACAGGATTAAGGCTGATGCGCTTGAAAACCGCGCCACTTTTGAACAGTTTTTCAAAAATTTGAATGGAAGAGACTCGGGAAATTTTTAGGAATGTCTCTACAAGTTGTACTGCGAATGAATACAAATAATGAACCTATAGGTGTTATGAAACTATCGGAAAAAAATGTTCAATATGAAAAATTTTACCATAGTTGGAACTATATAGCATAATTCCGTGTACTGACCATTTTTTGAAAAACGGGTCATTCCTGGGCCCGTTTTGGAAGGCAATTTTTGTGTTTATAAACTTTTTCCGAAAGTTGAATGAGACATACAGCTTTTGTCGTGATCATGGAGGCATGCACTTTTCAAAGTGCCCAGGGCACAAAAATGATACAGTCAGGCCCTTATTTGTATCAAGAATATGTTTGTCTGGTTGCAAAAAATTTGAAATAGATCTTAATGACCTTCAAATATGCGTATTTCTTTAAAAGACCCTTAACCACCGAAAATATCCGTTTTGCGGTTAAGTAATAGCAATCTGGCTACACTGGCTGCATTCGTAAACGCCAAACGAGTTTCTATCTAAGGTGCTCGAAAAGGAAACAGAGTGCATTCACTTTTAAAACTAGAGCGTTCGTATACAAAACTCAGTGCGGTGCGATTAGTTTCAAACGAAGTAAACACAAAGCGAATCAGGTACGTTCTGTTGTTTAGATGATATTTTACAACTGCAGCAACAACTGCACGTTGTTGCTGTTTTGAAATGGCGTCCGTTGTTTTGGAAAAGTATGTTGTTCTGAAAAGTATTTTACGTTTGCTGAAGCTGCAAATATTATTTTTTCGAGGAGGAAATTCATGCGTACATTAGAAAATGCTACGGAGGTACATCATTTTTCAAAGGCAATCCTTTTCTTGTATTTTTCATTTTAGTCCATTCAAAAATACATGTTTTAGTGTTGAGATTGAGTTGATTTAAACCGTTATGAGTGAAATTTGAACTTTTCTCGCTAAATACTTTTGAAAAAATGAAGTTTAAGTTTAAATTTCTAAATTTGGATCTGTGCACTTCAATGATGGCCCCTCTTTCTTTTAAAAACCCTGCTGATTTTTTATCGAGTATGCGAGTCTCCTCAGCAAAATGAACGCATTCGCGAATTGTAAACAAACACGCCTCCTTAGGCGACGAAACTCATAACCACTGACAGCACTCAACACACGCATTCCTGTTTTCTTACGAAAACTCGTGCAACAAGTTTGTCGTTTATGAATGCAGCCACTATTCGAGAGAGATGCATGTTTGACTGCGTTTACAGAACGATGTGGCGTTCGTTCAATGAGTGGAGCTCCTCCTGACTGAATCACAGTAGACGCCACCTAGCGGACTCAAAGAAAAAAAAAATAGTTTTCCTTTTAAGAAATCTTGTAAATGTTGAACAGGTTTAAAAAATAAAAAATGAAACTGTGATAGAGGCTGGAAAATATACCAATGTGTAGCACAGTAGTTAAACCCACTGACATTGGTAGATGGCTCAAGTGGAGTGACAGGGTTCTGTCCTCTCGCGGGCCCTCGGTCTAGCGGTCTGGAGTTTTGGGCAGTTTTCTCCCCAGATGTCACGTGAATACGCGCTAGATACCCAGAAAAGTCCTCCCCCAAGGCATTTTTCCTCCCCCCCCTTGTGTTTGTTCTTTCTTTGACGTGGATTTATAAGCGGTTCCTCGTGATTAAGCACACAAATCCGAATACATGTTCCAACACAACACACTGGAAAATATTATGCTGCAGCACCGTAGTGAAAGCAGTGAGTAGTATTGGATAGCAAATCTTGAACATATATGAGTTACAATACATTCAGAAAAAAAATCTCAAACATACGTTGTTTTTTAATATTTCCCTAAGCAGTGAGCGCTTCGGACAATTTTTGAGGACGGTTTTCATGCTTGATTGTTTCCAAAATAGGCATGCGACATGTAGGTTGACTCTTAAAAGGCGCTGTTGTTTACAGTGTTTAACATCCTCGGTTTTGTTTTTGTTGTCTGGAGTTTTGGGCGGTTTTCTCCAGATGTAACGTGAATACGCGCTAGATACCCAGAAAAGTCCTCCCCCAAGGCATTTGCCCCCCCCCTTGTGTTTGTCCTTTCTTTGACGTGGATTTATAAGCAGTTCCTCGTGACAAGCACACAAATCCGAATACATGTTCCAACACAACTTCCAACTTTGTTTTTATTTTTAGAGCTGTCTCAACGTGATGCCTGTCGCTTCTCATAAAGGAATAGGCCGGACCTGCGATGAACTCGTCGTAGTGGAACCTAAATTCTGCATCTTCCTCGTTTGAAATTCGGAATTCATGGCAGAAAATAAATCCAGTTGGACAAAAGGAGAAGAAATGTCGATTCCCGACCAAAAAAGAAAGAAAGGTAAGTGCAGTTTCACTCAACCTGTTTAACAGAGTTCAAGTTGCACTCGAAACTGATTATATAATATTATTCAATCCATCCCTCAGCAGTAGCGGATCCAGGGGAGGGGCTAGGGGGCTTCAGCCCCCCCAAAAGAGATTGCTAGAGGGTAACATTCTGCTTTATTATACACTTTAAGTAGATAAAATGATCCTTTTTCATAACTAAGCCCCTCCCAAAAAGTTTTACATTATTTTAGACTGAAATTTTGCTTTATTTTGTACATATTGTTTGGGTGAAATAAGCTTTTTTCAAAATTTAGCCCCTCCTAAAAAATTTTTCTGGATCCGCTACTGTCCCTCAGCGCAATACCGGCCCTATCGTACTTTTCGAAGAGGTGCGAACTACAAAGATGTCCCCCTCCCCTCCCACACACACGTGTAGCAAAAAACTGTTTTTGCGATTTTCTTTCTTTTTTTTTTTTTTTTTTCTTTTTTTTTTCTTTCTTTTTTTTTTTTTTTTCATTGCAGTTGTTTATCTTTGGTACAGAAAAATTCTGTCACAGAAGCAATGCAGGGCTTTAAAGATGTTTTTTGTGAATGGGTCGGATCGAGGATGCATTTTATAGTATTTAACCCTCCCCCAATAACCCTGAGATAATGGATCGTGTCTTACAAATACAGTCGAACCTCGATTTAACGAATGGATTTAGATCCACAATTCCGTTCGTTCAATCGAAGCCATTCGTTCCATCGAATATCCATTTTTGTAAAGTGTAGGGTATAAAAATATCCATGCAAAATACCCTTAGATATAGATATGAAAAAAAAAAAAAGAATGATGATTGTTGACGGGCGAGCTTAAAAATGATAAGTTATACGTTAGGAGATCAGCTTTAAAATGATCTCAATTCATTAATGTTACTTGTTCTTAAAACTTAATACATAATACATATCTAGATACTTATTGGCACTTTGGAAAGAAATCCTGGATAGTGCTTTGTTTCGACTTTCCAGAGCTCTTTGTCGATATTCATTTTGTGTGTGAAAAATGCATAGTTTTAAGTGCGAATTTTATTTCAGCGATGGTGGTTCGTTCAATCAAAGCTAAAAATTCGTTCTATCAGAGCATTTTAACACCCTTTTTGTACTGTCTGGATAGAAACAATATTCGTTCAATCGGAGAATTCGTTCAATCAAAATACGTTAAATCAAGGTTCGACTGTATATCTTCATATACGTGTATTACGTAATCAGTATACCGTCGACATCTGGAATAAATGCGCTTTCTCTGGTATTGTAGCAACTTTCACTCCACCCTAGGACCTTCTCTTAATCTGCGATCTCAGTTGTGCAAACTGATTCTCTTTAATTCGATAACTTTCCTGTACGCTTCCGTGGAACCAGCATCGGCTGCAGGCATTTTTTGAAGGGGTTCATGTTTTTAGATTATTGACGTAAACAAAACGTAAAAAAGAAAGCAAAATATCACCCTTGTGTGTTTTATTTTATTTTTCTTGAGAGGGAAAGGGGGAGCCTGAAACTCCCTCCATACCCTAGTTCCGGCACTGAATGATGTTTATGACCTCCCCTGTTACAGCCTAAGAAAAAAGGACGAGGGGAGGGGGTGTTACAAGCTTCGGGCCCGATCCTCTGTAATCTATTAGTAAAATAATGTTTTACAAACTTTACAGAAATGCTATGATAAAATTGCGTTATTCTCGAATTCTTTTAAGTTTGGTTTCATTAAGATGACTGCTATTTTACTAAATTAACATCCACCAGTGATATCTTTTTTTTTTTGGAATTTGTTAATAATCGTAATAAATATCCTTTATTGCAATCGATTGCAGATGCTTGTGCCATCGAACAAAGTCTGGCTCTAAGACCCAGCGTGAAAGTAAAAGGAAAGTTTCCGACCCCAATTGTCTTCCCGTTAGTCAGATTTAAGATTTCAATTATCTTTACACATCTTTACACTTTCTTTTCTCTGGGCAACGTGGATCTTTGTCAAAAAAAAAAACCGCGCTTCAATCGGTCCACTAGTTTTTAAGTCTAGAGAAGAAACACACATTTGGACCCAGGGGCGTAGCGCGGGGGCTGGAGACCTCACCGGTTGACACCAAAATATTATTGACTTTGAAAATTTCGAGTCACTTGCAGAAAAAGAGATTCAAATTAGATAATAAGGAAAACTTCGGAGATTAGATATAAGATCTGTAGACTCACGTTGTGGGCAGCAGAAGAATATAAAGCATTGTTGCGTCTCAACTGTATTTTCCTGTTTAAAAATTTAAATGTTTTCCTTCCTCCCACAAAATAGGAATACAGTTTGTTGTCTTCGACTTAATAGTTGTCATTTCACATCTATTTTGTTCTACTTTTAACCAAAGGTGTGACTGAAAAAAAGTCTTCTCTTTCAGGGGTTGAGGTGGGGCAGGAACGTATCGTGAAAAAAATTTCGGTGGGGGTCCAAACGGTGAAAAAGGTAGGATTTCCCACGAAAAGACTTCACCATTATTATTTTGTTTGCAAAAACTGAAATTTTGGGGAGGGTCCGCATCCCTTGGACCACCCCCTTGGGTACGTCCTTGAGGTGGGGGTGTGTGGATCCAGTAGCGCTCGCAAGCGTCCTTAAAGGTATAGGGGTGCTGGACATTATGTTAAAAGGCATAACCAACCTTTATGTTATAAATTTAAAATATATGGATTTCAATGTTAAAATTTTTCCACCAGCGGGAGAAGGGGACGGGATTGACCTTTAAGCCTCCTTCCCCCCCCCCCCTCCGCCATCCTGCTTGTGTACGACGCTGAGTGGATCTTTGGTGAAACGGGCGCAAAGTGTTTTACCCAAACTTCGGATGCCTGGACTCTGGGGGGTTATGTATGACACCATGCTTAGCGACGCCACTGTTTGTACCGTTGCTTTTCCTATGCATACACTACTGGCCAAAAGTATTGCAAGTTTGAGAAATCTAACCATTGTTTCAAGAATAAGCCCAGAAAAAGTGGACAGGAAATTGGCCAGATTGAAATATTTTTGAGAATTTATCTAGTAAAATTGGAAAGAATACATCCGAAAATCGGCAAAAGACAAAATGAGAGCTTCGGGAACCCATTATTTAAGATGGCACCCTGAAGCACAGAAGGAAGTGTTGTCAAACAGTGTGGATTCCCTATCTAAAAGAGTGGCTGCTGTGATCCAAGTGAAGGCTGCTCGGCAACATAATAAATGATTTTTAGTTCAGTTGCATTTATTTATGATCCTCTTTTGCGGAGTAACTTGAAATGAATTCTTTATTGAATTTTATTCCGGCGAGCCAAAATGGATTCATTTCTATAATAACCTATCTATTTTTTATGCTATTTTTTCAATCCATTCAATAATTATTTTTGTTTTTTAACTGGATGCTATCTTGTCTTCGAAGTCATTCATTGAACATGCTGTCATTAAAAAATATAAATTATATTGAATTTTTAAATTTTGACGGGGGGAGAGGGAGTTAATCTTGAAAAGGGTTCCATTTCTGAAACTTGCAATACTTTTGGCCAGTAGTGTAGGTGAGAGCCTTACCCTTGTATGATCACAGTTATAAAGATCTTTGGTATTGCGATGGCTGCTCCGTTTTGGTTGCGTCATGATTCAGAGAGCATCCACTCGGCTCGACTGCTTATTATTATATACAAAGTAGAAAGGAAAAAAGATACAACGTGTGTGTTGTGCAACCCAACAAAATACTTTGTCAAATTTTGACAACCGACTCGTGATGCAACCACTTTTGTCTCAGTCAAATCAATGGACGTGTAAAACGCTTTTGCGTGCAGTCAGTAATCGCTCGGCGTGGCCTCGGTTGCCGACCTCTGAGGAGATAGCTGTGTATCGGAAATATTTAGAACGACTCCACAAGCGTATTTCACTCACCAAAAATAAGAAACACACCTTGCAATTTGAATGAAAGAGTAGAGGAAGAGTATTATGGAATACCATTTACATTTCTCACTTTGCAGGCTTTTGAATGACATCTTCAGAAACATCATGAGTACATACAGTCGAACCCCGGTTTAACGTACTTTGAGTGAACGAATTCTCCGATTAACAATATTTTTTCTGTCCCGACAAAAAGGGTGTTAAAATGCTCCGACTGAACGAATTTTTAGAGTGGATGGAACGAACAACCATCGCTGAAATAAAATTCGCGCATAGAACTCAAACTTTGAATTTTTCGCGCACAAAATGAATATCGACAAAAAGCTTTGGAAAATCAGAACACAGCCTCAAAAACAAAGCACTTTCCAAAGTGCCAATATGTATTAAGTTTTAAGAACAAGTAACATGAAAGAATTTAGATCATTTTAAAGTGGATCTCCAAACGTATCACTTATCATTTTTGAGCTCGCAATAAACAATCATCCTTCTTTTTTTTCGTATCCATATCTAAGGGTATTTTGCGTCGATATTTTTATACCCTACTCCTTACAAAAATGGATATTCGATTGAACGAATGGCTTCGATTCAACGAACGGAAGGGTGGGTCCCAATCCATCCGTTCAATCGAGGTTCGACTGTACTATAACTAATTGTAATGAAATGTCACTTATAAAAAAAACTAACCATTTTGTTATAAAAATTGATTTAAAAATGGTTACAAATGGCGGTTAATATGAAATAGTCGGGTAACATGGAATAAACGCTTTCAACCGTTGAAAAACTCACTTCATAAAACAGGGTGATTTTTAACTATAAAACCCTATTTTAAAGATTTTATGTTCGAGTCATTTCTGCTCCGAGTCTATTTAAAAAAGTCGCAGACATAGTCGTTCTTTGCTCTGCTACATTCAAGGGGAGCCCAGCTGAATCACCAAAGTCCCATGTTCTAGTCCAGGTCACAGACTACAGATAGAACTTGAAACAATACAAAGCCGATGCAAATGTTTTAGAAGACAGTCATGGCCAGTGGCGAGCTTCTCTTGGTTGGTTGATCTTCGGAAAAATTTCCGTTGCAGACGGTCGATTCAGCATCTCTTCTTTTCTGGTTCTTTAGCGGATGGTATGAAATCCATAACAACACTTCTTAGTATTCCACTCTACTTGCCATCTACGAAAATGACGAATGGGCAAAACACTATCCACTTACAAAACAACCCCAGTCATAGGCGTAGAGTTATATGGGCCCGTGGGGCTCGAGCCCCCCCAATAAATTGTGAATAGGGGCTGAGCCCACCCAATAATTTATCACTCAATACAGAAAACTAATTTATACTAACATAAAAAAAAGTATTTCACGCCATTTACAAACGTTTAAAAAAAACCTTTACTTGTACTTTTAAAAATTTTCTTCTTTTGATTTCAATCATGATTTAGTATTCATTGTGACGCCTGTAACACACAATGTTACTATAAGCTGCCCTCGCCAGGCTCTGGTTCATTAAAATCAGTTTATGCAATGTAAAGTATGAAATGAAGAAAAGTTCAGATGTGTCTAAAATGCACTATCTCATCGAAATTTTTTTTTTTCCTCCTTTGGATTTTTTACTTTGCTTCTATTTTTAACTTATAACAGGGTAGGAAGATACTAACATGGATACTTACCTTACATGGGTATAGAATTCTATGGACCCATAGAGATCGAGCGCCTCCAATCATTGACACTTATATAGAGTAAGTCATAGCTGCCAACGACTACGAAATATAACTAACCCCTTTTTGTAAACAGGTATTTTTTAATTATTTTTTTCAAAATAGTAACCGCTCGTTCGCGCATCACAAAAATTTTGCTCTATTTTAAGCCGAAAAATCATCTAGAAAAAGTGGTTCAATCTATTCCGTAGTAGTTGGCAACTATGAGTAAGTTATATGTGCGTGAATCAGTGGCGTAGCCATAAATTTTTCATGGGGGGGGTTATGACTTCTGCAACTCACATATATGTATACGGGTGTATGATAAGGGAGTGAAGAATATACATTTTGTATGGCAAAAAATTCCTTATGGGGGGGGGTTATGACCCCCTAACCTCGCCCCCTTGGCTACGCCACCGACGTGAATATATTTGGCCCAGCCTGACGTGAATATATTTGGCCCATTATAGGTGGTGCCCAGCCCCCCCAATAATTTTGAAAACTTTACGCTTATGACCCCAGTACAACAAATTCCAATCCTAGGATGCGTAACATCCATGGTTCTAGTCACGTGTATATCAGTGGGTTAAAATGTTTGAAAATGGATATCGTAAAACACTCTTTGTATCCGCGGTGAGTCGTACGACAGCAACAAGCGGTCCGCAATCACTGCAGTGTAACATGGGAATCTTCCTTGAGTAGTTCATGGCATGAGCACGTGATAACAGCCACTAACAGGGCCGAAAACTCTCTATTCCATAATTCCCGACAAGTCCGTAATACTCTTCTCTCCCCCTAAGTATTTTCGTGCTCTTCATTTTTAAGCAAAGTTTAACCTGTTTCCTAAATGGCACCTCCTATTTCCGATGAGATGCAATGTGATTTAAATATATTTTTATAAAAGCACATGACACTACATGTTTTTCTACGAAATTAACTTCACATTTTTCTCCCCAAAAATGAAACATGAATTAAACCGTAAAATGGACTCTTCTGAGGGAAAATTCGGCCCTTCAAAATAAGTCCAAGGTGCACTTCCACTCGTTGAAAAAATTCCTAGCAGCATCTCTAGTGTACATTACAGTAGAATTCCGCTAATCCGAAATTCCGGTTAATCCGAACCGATTTTATTTTTGAAAATTACATTATACTTGAATAAATGAATGAAAAGATTGAAATTGTACTTACTTTTTCAGCATGCATATTTCTGTACACGTTGAAGAAACTTTCGCCATAATTAAAGGATCCTATTTGCATTTAATAAAAATACATTGCATTAACACACCACATACACACACATCTCTTTCTTTTCAATTTTTATGGGAATTTTGGATAATCCGAATTTTGTTTAATCCGAACAAGCACCGGTCCCAATTAGTTCGGATTAACCGGGTTCTACTGTATTACTTAGCATTTGCATAAGGGATTGCGAGCAAGTCTTGCAAGAAGCCCACCTGTTTGGTTTCCGTTCCGACGTGGAATCGGAAAACTTTAAAGCAGTTCTTTTAAGAAAACGTGCTACTTATGAACCTTTTTTGTTGTTTAAATCCAGTTGTGACAGAGACCCAAGAGTGTCTCTTCCAGTGGCGGAACTGGCGCCAAGGGCACGATGCCATTTTGAACCCCACCCCTTCCTGCTTCTCAAATCTTTGCCTTATAGGCACGACTGTGCGCCCCTCTGCGAACGGCGCCCAGGTCTGATAGACCTCACTACGCCACTGAAGGTGTACTATGTAGGATTGCAAACAGTGAACCTCCTAACTCAACATTGAATAAAAAATCTTAAACAATACAGAACCG